>NW_021030798.1:26253-36318 GCF_004153795.1 Camellia sinensis
TTGAAAGTTGGACTTATACGCTACGCGAAGCCGGTTTTGAAAGTTGGACTTATACGCTACGCGAAGCCGGTTTTGAAAGTTGGACTTATACGCTACGCGAAGCCGGTTTTGAAAGTTGGACTTATACGCTACGCGAAGCCGGTTTTGAAAGTTGGACTTATACGCTACGCGAAGCCGGTTTTGAAAGTTGGACTTATACGCTACGCGAAGCCGGTTTTTGAAAGTTGGACTTATACGCTACGCGAAGCCGGTTTTGAAAGTTGGACTTATACGCTACGCGAAGCCGGTTTTGAAAGTTGGACTTATACGCTACGCGAAGCCGGTTTTGAAAGTTGGACTTATACGCTACGCGAAGCCGGTTTTGAAAGTTGGACTTATACGCTACGCGAAGCCGGTTTTGAAAGTTGGACTTATACGCTACGCGAAGCCGGTTTTGAAAGTTGGACTTATACGCTACGCGAAGCCGGTTTTGAAAGTTGGACTTATACGCTACGCGAAGCCGGTTTTGAAAGTTGGACTTATACGCTACGCGAAGCCGGTTTTGAAAGTTGGACTTATACGCTACGCGAAGCCGGTTTTGAAAGTTGGACTTATACGCTACGCGAAGCCGGTTAATATTCAAAACAATGCAATGTACTAACAAGTACAAGTAAGGTGCGCAAGATAGCGCGATAGGGTACATGTAAGATGCAAGTAAGGTGCACAAAACAGTGCGATGCGCAAAACAGCGCGAGTGATTTGAAATGCACAAAACAGTGCGATACCAATAAGGTGCGCAAGATAGCGCGATACAATGCACTAACAAGTACAGGTGAGATGCGCAAGATAGCGCGATGGAATGCATGCAAAAATGCAAGTGAGGTGCACAAAACAGTGCGATGCGCAAAACAGCGCGAGTGATTTGAAATGCACAAAACAGTGCGATGCGCTAAACAGCGCGAGTGATTTTTGAAATGCACAAAACAGTGCGATGCGCAAAACAGCGCGAGTGATTTGAAATGCACAAAACAGTGCGATTGAGGTGCATAAAATAGCGCGATGCGTTAGACAACGCGAGTGCACAAGGCAGTGCGACTGAGGTGCGCAAAATAGTGCGATGCGTTAGACAACGCGAGTGCACAAGACAGTGCGATTGATTTGAAATGCACAAGACAGTGCGATTGAGATACAAAGTATAAATGCACAAGATAGTGCGAGTGAATGCATGTTCTATGCAAACGAGGCGCACAGGTGTAGACACCCCATTTTTGACCGACCTTAAGACTCAGACGTCACCGATTGAGCGCTTGGTGATGTTGCATAATGTGCTTCTTCAGAAGTTTCAGAGTCGCGGCTGCGAGCCCTGCCTCCAGGCTTCCGAACCCTTTTCTGTGCCTTGTCTCGGTTTGCGAACCAGACTCGGTTTTCTCTGTTTCTTTTCCTAAGGGGAGGGAGAGGTCCTGTAGACCATCTCTCAATGTCCATAGGCTACATTTTGTGGCCATAGGCCATTTTGCCCATTTCGGAGTCCGGTTCTCGGTTTTCGGAGCCGTCAGGCCGGGTGCCTCGGTTCGGGACCGCTTAACCATCTCCTATTGCTCTGATTTCTGGCATACATCTTATTTTCTCCCTTTTGAGGGACACTGGGGTCTGAGAAACCCACTTCGTGGCCGAACGCCACTTTCGGTGTTTAACGGGCAGTTTCCGGGGCCCCGAACTGCGTGTTTTGGCCCCCGAACATTCGTTTTGCATCGGTTTTCGTTCATTTTTGGCAGGTACCTCTGTTTTATCACCAGGAAGGTCACTGAAGGGTGGGAGGCTAGTAATTGTTGCAGCAACCAGTTATCTCTCCTCCGGAGCCTCCCGACGCCCGTTTTTCGCACTTCCGGGCTAATGTTGAACACCCTAGGGGTAGTGTTGCCAACTTTCAACCACATAACTGTGATCTACACACCTTGGAGGACCCAAAAAAGTCATGGCCGGCCATTAATACAACGCATGTAGTATGTGCATAACAATGCAACTGTGAGGCGCATGACAGCGCGATGTAATGCACCGAAATGGTGCAATGAACGCGTGTAACGCACATGGGGCAACTTCTGAATTTAAAAGGATACACCTTGCACGAATTCAAGCGCCACGCGCAGAAGACACGACCCGAGGTCACAACGGAGGCCGGTTGAGCGTCGGAGATGCACTTTCTTGCACTTTCTTGAGCTATGAAGACCAGAAACTTCTCATATGGCCTAAACAAGGTTGTGGGAACACCACCGGCCGGGAGGGGAGGCCACCGGCTGTCCACCGACTGCAAAATAACTCCATCGGCACAAAATACTGCCGGCCGGCACAAAATATTGCCGACCGGCAAAAAGTTGCTGAGTCGGGGCAGATTCGACATTTCACTTCGGGTGTTTTAAAATAGGGTTTCAAACCCTATTTTCTCACTTTCCCTTGCGCCAAAAACTCTCACTCTCTCTCTCTAGAGCATTTTCCTCTCCTCTTTCGCCCGTTTCTTCGCGTTCTAGGCCCGTTTCGTCGTCGGATTCGCGATTTCCTTCGCGTTTCGGACATTTTCAACCGAACACATCTTCGTTTCGGTGCCTCGTTTGGCGTTCCCGTCTTTTTGGAGTTTGTTCCCCTTGCTTTTCTCTTGATTTTCGTGCCCTTTCACATCCCGGCCTTTTCGGTCATTTTCGGCCTTCCCGGGAGTTGACTTTTCGGTTGACTCTTCGTATTCTAGCCCGGTTTTCCTTCCTCCGGTTATTTTCTTATCATTCTCGACATGGTGGACGACATTCCACGTGGCGGGACTCCCCCGGACCACGAGATGGATCCCGGGGTCGAGCTTCTACCTTTGCGCGAGCGCCCGTTCGACCCGGCGACCTACCGGCCGGCGATCCATGTTCTGCCCCCCGACGGACTCCGCCAGTTTCGGAGCTTCGAGAGGCACGTGCCACCCGAGCTATTGCTGCGCGAGCCTACCTCCCACCTTTCCTTCGGCGTTTCCGAGGTAACTCTCTTTCCTCTACTTTACTTTCTGCAATGTAGGGCACAAAAACTGTCGCAGCTTATTTGTACTCTTTAACTGCTTAAGTTCGATATACTATACACCGTAGTTGACTGTAAACATACACACAACTGATATCTGCTTGAGACTGACACATGCACACACACTGCACAGGCCCTGAATCACTCAAACAGACTGCACTCACTGTATTTCACTGCATACACACCGATACCCGATAGCTGTTCGAACCTGTCAAACTTGCACTCATGCTATATCTGTTCTGAACTACCCAAGCACGCTAACTCATCACACATTGTAGTTCACTGTAAGCACACCGGCACCCGGTATTTGTCAAAATCTGTTAAACTTGCACGCATGCCACATCTGTATGTTTCTTAGAACTGCATTTTGAATGTTGTCTTGCAATTGTTATCTTCTGTTTACAGGGAGATTCCCATACCAGGGAGTGGTACGACGAGCTCCCTGACGCGGTCCGTCGCATAGTGGACCAGGCGGGCTTCGGCGCCTTCTGCCGAGGACTATCCAGGCTTACCACATGCAGACCTCTCCTCGCCCCTCTGGCAGAGAGGTGGTGGGACACCACTGATTCATTTCACTTCTCCACAGCAGGGGACATGACGATGACCCCTTACGACTTCTTGATGCTCACAGGCATCGGGGTAGGGGGTGATCCGATCCCCTTTGATATTGATATGGACGAGTGGACTGCCGCTCAGGTCTATCTACTGGGGGAGGCCCCACCTCTTGCTCGTCCACGCTTTGTCCGGTACTCCTGGTTCGAGGTACCGTTTAGGGTCCAGCCTACTCTCGTTGATGCAGCTCCGATGACTCCGGAGGCCGAGGAGAGGTACGCCCGCGGCTTCCTCATGTTCTTGTTCGGGACGACCATCTTCGCCGACCGGGCGAACACCGTGCCTCTCTGCCTTCTCAGCGCATTGGTGGACGTCCGAGACATCCTGCATTATGATTGGGGTGGCGCCGCTCTGGCCACCCTCTACGGGTACATGAGCTCGGCTTCCCGCGGCAGCGGCCAGTTGCTCGAAGGCTATTGGCGGGCTTGGGAGGTACATTTCTTCTCCGCTTTTCATTTCTGCTTTTCTATCTTTTCTGTACTCTGTACACTGCACACACTGTAGTCTGCTTTATACTTGCTGTATACTGTACACACGGCACACACATATGCTCTGCTTTACACTGACTGTACACTGCTCACATTGTACACTGTACACAATACACTGCACAACACACGACTCTGCCATTTCTGCTTTATTCTGTATTCTGCTTTATCTGATAAATGCACTGGTATTTACCTTGCAGTTGTGGGTTTACGCCTACTTTCCTAGGCTCGCTCTCGTACCAATCACAGAGACCCCTCTGGTCGTCCCCTTTTCACGTCGCTTTGACGGGAGATGCACCCGGAGGCCACGAGAGACATTCGGCTTTTTCCGCCGATACTTCGACACCATCACCCCCGCGGAGGTATGTTTTACTTGCAGTTTATTTAAGCTTCAC
The DNA here is from genome assembly GCF_004153795.1 of Camellia sinensis. Lineage (NCBI taxonomy): Eukaryota > Viridiplantae > Streptophyta > Magnoliopsida > Ericales > Theaceae > Camellia > Camellia sinensis. The sequence continues at coordinate 30,773 of NW_021030798.1, forward strand.
ATTTCCACTGCATATTTCAAAGACAGTAGATAACAAACTGTATTGCATTTTCAGATCACCTGGCAGCCTTGGGCTCCTTTGCCAGCTGTGACGCGGGATCGGTTTGCCGGTGCCGATGAGACCTCACGTTTCCGGATCTTGTTGGAGGGCCTGGTCTGTCGGGCTTGGTACCTGGGAGAGCGTTTCGTACGCCAGACCCTAGGGTTACCTGAGCAGATAGTCCTGGTTCACCCTCCTGCGGATATGCGGGAGACCGAGGGGCTCACGACCGAGCAGATGGACGATTTCACTATCGGCTGGGAGGAGGCCCGCTTCAGAGGCACCGACGACTACCGAGAGTACGTGCAGGCGTACCTGATGCGACCTCTGAGCGGCGGCCGTCAAGCGGAGGGGGCCAGTCCCATGGCGCCAACGGCTGGGGCAGGAGCGGGAGCTTCGAGGAGGGCCCGAGTCCGTGGCAGGGGCGGAGCTCAGGGAGGACGGGGGGCTGGTTGGCCCGCCCTGCCTGCTGTACTGACTTTCCGGGGGCAGGGTGGGGTGACCTATCAGATCCCCTTCGCCCCTCCGCCAGCTGATCACGAGTTTGTCGGTGTCCCCGACTTGCCTCCGGTATGTATTACTGCACTTTTGTATAGTCATTTTATTTCAGTTTGTTTGATATTCCACAGAATATTGATGCATCTGAAACTTTTGCAGGCTTCTTCTGCGTACACCCGGCAGTCATTGGAGATGAATGCCTCCATGATGGGGATGCTCCAGTGGACCTTTGATCTCCTGGCCCTCTACAGCATTCCGGTATGTTCTTCTGACACTGGCCTCAAACCATTCATACACTGCTTCACATAATCTGATGCACGGCACAACACCTGATACACTGATCTCACAGCATCTGACACACTGCATATACTGCATTCTGCACTGTACCCTGCACTGGTAAACTGCTCACGGCATTCATACACTGTACTCTGCATTCTGCACTGATAAACTGCTCACGGCATTCACACACTGTACTCATACACTGCATTCTGCACTGATAAACTGTTCAAGGCATACTGATGCATTTCCCTTTTTATGTGCTTTTTCAGCCTCCTTTCCAGATTCCCATGGCAGGAGGTGCTTCAGCTAGACCTTCCGTCCCTGTCCGAGGGAGAGATGAGGAGGGCAGAGTATTCCCCCTCTCCAAGGCGGGGCGCACTCTTGTCGGGAGTAGCTCACGAGCTCCAGTCCCAGATGATGATGATGACAAGGAGTTAGAGGCGGAGTCCGAGTCATCGAAGGAGGAGACCGGAGGCGGTTCTAGCTCGGGCTCTGACAACAATGCTGATGATGCTCCTAGACCCTCGTCCAGGAAGAGGACTAGGACAGACTGATGGCCCCCCGGAGTGCTCGTCATGGATACAGATTTTTATTATTTTTCTTTCTTTCTTGTACTTTTCCTTTTTGTTGGTCAGGATACTTTGTACTGCCGCAGGCAGATTTTGTTTTCCTCAAAACTTTGTACTTGAAAAAGATTATGAAATGAACAGATTTTTGCTTAAAAAGTGTTACATTTACATATCTCATGTATTACATCGCATTCCATCATATTACACCTCAATGTAAATGAAATTGATTGGCTGTCTGAAAATTGAACACTTGCACTGTAATAATCAGATAACTAAACAGCCAACAGCAAAATAACCCAAGCAACCCACTGCCTGATTCTGGATACACAGCCCTTGCTCTACTGGGGATTAATCCACATACAACCCATAACAAAGCATTCGGTTCATTCTACACACAGCAAACTTTAAGCGAACGGCCCAATCTTACAAGATGGAGCTCAAAGACGGAACCGGTTGGAGTTGAAACACGCTCAAATGTAGAGAATGGCACCGCATTCTGGGTATAAACAATTCTGAAATTAAATGAGGGTTTTTCAAACCGGGGTATCGAGCCTACAACTGAACACAATGGGGAGGACTCGAACAAAAAGGTACACGACCTAAACACAACGAGACACGCTCGAAAAAGACCTAAAACAAAGGTTGAGATAAACAAAACAAAAGACACGACAAAAGAAAATTTACTGAGTAATTGTAGCTTAACGATAACAGTTTAACTTAAGCAACTCATTTCATGTTTTCTAAATCACCTAAGTGTTCAATTCGTAAGTCCAAAATGATGAGTTTGACCTCCCTTCAAATTTCATTCTAATTCCCTTTCCGTTCTCTGACTTTCTCTTCTAGATCTCAAGGAGAAAGTTTCTCTCTAACTCTCTCCGTCCGTCTCCAACTTCTCTTTTGATCAAAATGAGAGTCGGATTAACGTACTTGTTCGATTTTTGATTTGAAAAGCATGCAAGTCAGGCAGCAAGCACTGAAAATTTTCCTTTTTGGGTCCAAGAAAAATGGTCCAGTTTTGGAAAACGAAATAATTTTCGAGAAAATAGTCAACTTCAGTAAAAATTTTCAAAAACTATTTTTGCAAACGGCTGATGCTCAACGAGCATGGAACTTACTCTTTGAGATGCGCAACCTCGGATCGGAGGCAATGGAAAATTGCCCCTGGTTTGAAGGGGGTGGGAGGCAACGGAAAGTTGCCCCTGGTTTGAACGGCGTCTCATGGCAACGGAAAGTTGCCCCTTGTTTGGATGATGCCGCAGCAGTCCGCAAACAGTCTTCATTGGCGGTGGTCGAGCTCTTGGACACAGCGATGACGAAGACGGTCACGACAAATATATGGACACAGTCGCCTTGGAAGCGTTGGCGACTAGACTTTGGGATGGAGTTGAAACCATTGCATGGACTGAGACGCTATGACAGCGTTGGGAGCTGGACTTCATGATGAAGTTGCCTACGTATCCCAAACATGGGAATCAAGCCTCACGTAGTTCCGGTTAAGGTACACTCGGGTATTTTAACCTTCACTTCTACAGGCTCTGACTTTTGCCAAGGTGCCCGATGCGGGTTTTCGACCTTGCGAGCTTCTTTTATTTTCCTTTGTTCAATTCTTTTTCTTTCTTTTTCACATTCTTTCTTTCTTTTCTTTTCTTTTGCATTTTTTTTGCTTTTCTTTTTTTGTGTTTTTTTTTTTTGTATTTTTCTCTTGCTCTAACTTTTGCCTGGGTCGCCCTTCCGGGTTTTCGGCCCAGCGAGCCTCTCAGAGGGTAAAAGTGTAGCAAGTCCATGCCAAATGGTTTATGAAGTTGAAACCTCTCTACATTTAGGAGAACTGCTATTGCAATGATTTGCAGAAGAATCCATCCCGGTTACTCCACGAGCTTCTTCCGGCGAGATCTACTCCTTCTGATTCGGCTTTGGTGCCTCTTGTTCGAGGGCTGTTTCAGAACTGGCCACGCGGGCCTTGCACGGCGTTTGTCCGTTGAACTTTCTGAACGGGTTCAAGGTTCGAAACGGACGGGTTGAGTCTTGAGGCTGAGAGCGATCCTAGGCTGCGCAATCTCAAGAGCGATTCCGCACAAGTCTTCACAGGGCCGCGTAAAACATTTGTTTTTGAAAGTTTTTAAGAAAGCGACAAATCGCTCGCGCCGAAGATAGTGTGGAATCGATCTGGATCAAGCCAGGGTCCTTATCAGTACTCACGCCGACAAGCATGATTTCACTCATTAAGGGCTTAGCACGCCTCTCTTTCTCTCAAAATGATCCAAAATTTTACAAAACCCGAGGAATTCCTTCCTCTTTGTTTTCATCACCGCAGTGTTCAAAATGGTTTTTTTTTTGAAAAACTTAGGTTAATGCAATGAGTTTGGGGCGCAGGAGAGCAGGCGAGATGTACTGTCAGCCCAATCAAATTCTCTGGCAGTTATGCTGAAAGCAAGCATGAAAGTGAGATAGCAACAGCTGTTTCATTCAGATTTGTTGGTGCAACTGGCGCCTCGGCAGAAACAGACTCAAAAACAAAAATAGGTAATTACAAGACAAAATGGTGTTCGAGGAAACAACCCCAGAATCACCTTGTATTCTATACAAAGGGGACTGACTCGCTACAACAAGACAGACCCTTAAGCAAAAAGACTGACTCAAGACAAAGAGACAGACTCAAAACAAAAGACTGACTCGATACCCAAGCCAGGATTTATAAAGCTAGCGTTCACAGCCACTCAAAAATGCGTGCCAGACGCCACATTCAAAACACACCGGACACCGCCCGTAGGTGGTTCACCTTCTGATTACATACTTGCAATATCCTCAAAGTCCAACAGCTCGGTGGTAACAGACTTCGCTGAGGTGGGTGGGAGGATAACCTCATTGTCAATCAAATCTTGCACCTCATGACGGAGGCGGAAGCAATTGTAGGTGGCATGGCCTGTCTGCTGGTGGTACGCGCAGTACTGAGCAGCATCATGCGTTGCAGGAAGATTCTTCGAGAGAGGCCGAGGCTCCAAGGGTTTAAGGTGTCCCCTCTCGGCAAGGATCTGGAGTGCCTTGGACAAAGGCATGTAGAGAGCATGAATGGTCCTGCGCCACCAGGGCAGGTACTTTGGAGTCTGAGTGCTCTTACTAGCTGCAGAGGTGAAAGGGTCGGCAGGCGCCACCTTAGCTTTCTGATCTTTCCCGGGTGCAGGGGCGGGAATAGGAGGAACTGTCTTGGCATGACGGGGCCTATCCCGATTTTCTGACTGGCTTGAACTACCCTCAGGTGGAGTGGAGAAAGCATCCTCCACAGTCTTTGCCACAACTGCGGATATCTATTGCTTATTCATCCCCCTGGCTTTCAAAGCCTCGACTGCCCACAACAGTTGTTCAATAGGATCGGCATCTGCCTTCATTTTGTCTTTTCCTCTGGCCTCAGCCTGATCGGGGGTTTGAGTTGATGTTGATATGTCGTTGCCATAGCTGGAGGCCATCTCCGGTTGGCTAAGTTCAATCACAATGCGCCCTAACAACGGGGGCTCCTGGGGTACAAAGCTCCCGACATACTGTGCGGCTGGAGGTGAAGCTGACATTCCGTAGGCGAGATCCGCCACAGACCTCTGGAGATCACCTATCATCCCCATCAGTTCAAATGTACTAGGCTCGCGAGCCTGGTATAGCTGGGGGGCCCAGACCGGGTGCACAACAGGCGACCTGGGTGGATGTGACACATCAGTGTTGGCCTCACTTTGCAGAGTGATCCCCTGCTCCAATGAAGCCGTCATAACTACGATCTCTTCTGAATTCTACGTCATCATAAGCCCTGCCTCGGTGAGGGGGAACACTGGCTATTCTGTATCAACTCTCTGACCTTCTGAACTGAAAGGAAAAAACATACAGCATTTCAGCCCCAAACGGATCAAACACAATTGTAGCCGAACAACTGTATTCCATTACTGATCACTGTTCCCCAGAAACCACTGTCCCCAAAACTGAACTGATACCCACAGATAACTGGTTCTCAATAGTACTGATACTGGTGTCCTCAGATCTGATACTCAAACTTGCAAACTGATATATACTTTCTCTGTAGAAATGCATTCTAAAAGCACATAGCAAGTAAAGAGAGCCAAAACACCCCTATGTTGGGGTAGGGTTTCCCTGTCCTATTTCGTCAGGAACTAGGGTTAC
>NW_021030799.1:0-19755 GCF_004153795.1 Camellia sinensis
TATTTCAAAAATTTCAAAACAATATAAAAGCTGTAAAATTAAACAAAAGACTAAAGTGAGTCCACATGGTACACAAAGGCAAAAGATACAAAGGCAGCTGTTTACAGAAGTTGCCTATTTCCAGTTATACTTATTAATACATATGAAAAAGAATGATTAAAGAGCCTCACACAAACAACTCCAAAACCTAAAGTTCCATAACAATATAAAAAAAAAAAAAAAAAAAAAAACTCACTGCCCACTTGAAAAGATGAAATCATGCCTACTCTTTAAAATCATAGATTCTGTTATAAACAAAGAAAGTTTCTAATATTTGTCTCCTTCGTATGAAATCTTAAGGGGAAAACTATTAGAAAATGTGTTATGAGAGTGTATCAAAACTACAACACAATATTTAAAGAAACTTACAAGAACTCTTGATTCCAAGTTTTGGAAACTCTCTAAAACTCGTTCTCATATACTTTTTCTTGTTCGAATCTATTTTAACCATATATCTAATTTTCAACAAGTTTCTAAAAATTATGTAGAATATTTGAATTGATCAAGGAAGTTATTTTAAGGCGAGACTGTTATGTAGATAATAATAAGTTGACTCCATAGTCCTATGATAATCAATGGCGGTTTGTCATCAAATACTATTTGAAAACGTCACATAATTGTTAATTTTCAGCGACAATTTGAGGAATTGTCACAAAAAAGTCACTAACTATTAAGTTTAGCGACCAGCTTTTAAAAAATCTTACAAAAAGTTCAACTTAATTTTAACTATTCAGCCGACAATTTAAAAAATTCGTCACATAAAAATGTCATTAATGTGTAAGTTTAGCACAATTATTAATTAATCGGTGATAAATAAAAGTACATTAATTGTTAATTTTTAGCCGACATAGCAAAAAAAGCGTCACAAAAAAAATATTTTTAGCGACGAGTTTTACTAAGGACTACTTTTATAGGGACGTAATCGAAATTAAGTCAACTATTAGGACCTATTGGTGGTTTACCTATTTTACGCGTTTCTCATATAACATTTTAAAAGGAATGTTTATTAAATTCATTTTTGTGTATCACCTAGTGATTTTCCCATAATAATTTTGGACCCTACCTCACATTTCGTTTCCCATGTCTTTTCCCAGCTTCCATTTCAATATGTGGCAACTATGGTTATTAATTTCTATACTGGTTTAAAAAAATTGCCCACTTTCTTCTAGCTTATTCTCCTACACTTCACTTTCTCCTGATCTAATTCTCCCCCACTTGCTAACTTTTTCATAACATGTGCACACTTGACCATCGTGAACCATCCTTCTAGTGACCAATAACCAATCCCAAGCACAGGTAACTGATTCTCTTTAGGCAACACTATAATATGGATGCGAAAAAAAAATCGAAGTGCTCATGCTGAAGCCTTCCTTGATGAGTCTTCAAAGAAGTAACCAAAAATGGTTTTAAAAAGATAGAAAACAAAGACAGAAAAGACAGTCTGACAAATCTGAAAATAGCAGAAAATGCCCCCAAAAAAGGTGTGTACACAACTGTTGACACTGATTGAATGCCATCTCTAGCTATGGTAAAAGATCAGAAGAAAATAGGGAAAAACTGTTTAGAGCAGGATTACCGGCTCTACTGATTGCTTGCCATATTTTCCAGGTCCCAGAACCTTAACACTAAATAATGCGAGTCCCTCAATCTGTATATGTTGCACTGGAAGTCAGTCTCTGCAACGTGTTTCTTGTATCCAAACACTGAGACACCCTAATGATGTTCATACAAATTGTGGATCAATAGAGGAAACCGAAAACTAACATAAAGAATTTAAATCAAGAAACATCAAATTTGAGTGGAATCCATTTTTGTATCAAAATACCCCATACTGAAATATAATAAAGCTCTGAAAGATTGGAAAAAGACAGGATCGGTTCATTCCCTTCATAAAATGCGAGCCTGTAAACCACATAATCAAACTGTTAATACAAATATACTAACAGAAAAATAAATCCACATCATTTTTTTTTCTCTAGAACTAGGCAATCCAACCACTAGTAAAGGTTCGCTGAACAGGTAAAAACTTAAGGACTGACCATCTTGCTTGTCTGTGAAATAGCTGAAGCTTGATCTTCCTATATTGCATGATAAATGCATGGTAAATACATTAGATTCACCAAATTTCAAAAAACTGATAAATTAGCAGTGATGATACGTGTAACACAAGCCACAGACTAAAATTTATCCAGATGAAATATTGCACTTTATATTTCACTATGCTTGTGCATGCATGTGGTGGTTTCGAAAATGGTTTCATGCATATTCAAAAAATTGTTTTTGCTCAATATTTAAAAACAATATGAATATGATAGGTGTTTTGCATTTTTCATTGCCTTGTTTACAAAAAAACAAAAAACTGAAATATAAAAATTGAAAAACATTACCAAATAGGTCCCAACAATGCAAAACAAAGATGTCACAGTTATCAGAAAATAAACTTGACTTCATTACCTTTTTTACACAGATCTCCCTAAGGTAAAAACAATTACACAGATCTCCCTTGGGTTTGACAAAGATGTGAGTGACAATCCAGGAGCAAATATATCTTAGAGTGCATCACAGATATGAGTGTTAAGGCTGTGGCTGTTTGTGTCAGCGGTTGTGGCCCTCTTCTTCTCTCCTCTTCCCTACTTGCTGCACATCACCCACCCCAAGCGCAATTTGGATATAAGCTAGTTGAGTTTAGTCTGTATACAATTCAAACATATCAAGACTGCTTAGATCCTTGATCCTTAGGTAAGACAACCCTTAGGTTGCACGAAGCGGAGGCGAAGCAGGAACGTAGAAATCGCAGGCATTTCAAGAATCGTTAGTTTAGGAGCGTTTGTATAGATTTTTAAATAATATATAAAAAATATATTGTAAGATTAACATTTTTTTATGGGACTGATACATGTTATAAATAAATAGAATTATAAAAAATTATATGTTAACAATATTTCATTATAACTTTTATTAGAATTTTTAATTTATTCTAAATATTTTTATTACTTTTTTTATTTATTTATTCTAAAATATTTTTGTAAAAAATTATTTGTTTTATGTTATTTCTTAAAAAAATAGCCATAAATAACATTAATTCAATAAATATAATATAATAAATAAAATACACATTAAATTATAAAGATAATATCTAACTATATAATAAATTAAAACAGATATATATAATATATATAATTTAAACAAGTATATAATAATATATAAAATAAAAACAATATATTTATAAAGACAAATATATAATGTATATATAATTTTAATAATGGTTATATATAATATATAAATAAAAACAGTATATTTATAAAGAGCAAATAGATATATATATACATTATACGTATATGATATATATATATATATATATATATATCTTTAATGCTGAGATCGAGAAGATGAGAGAGAGAGAGACGTTCGCGCGAAGACTAGCGAAGAGGACAGAAGAAGACAAGTCGCGATGGCCCTGATGCTGCGAAACTCAGCGCAAAGAGACCCACAAAATACAATATACAAAAACAAGACGCGAAGAGGGATAGAGAAGCAGGAGAAAGTTCAACAATACCAAGCACTAGCCAGTCACCTACTCAAGAAGCACTCGTTCGTAATGGGCCCAAGGTTTGTAATCCTCTTGCGACCTCGCACGAAGACCACGCAATAACCTAAGACACAGAGTGCGAGACGTTCGCGACCTAAGAACCAGCATTCAAAAAAAGAAAGAGAAGAGAAGCTCGCGTTATGGCCTGCTGACTTGTGATATATGACTCGCGTATAAGTAAGTGCCAGCGGATGAGCGAAGGGCAGAATGTCTGCACCGGATGGGCCTTGTCAAGGTCTTGCGATGTAGCCGAGCGAATGCGAGCCCTCCGAAACTGGTGATTAAGAGCTAAAGAAATAAAAAAAGACAGAGATTCTGTGATTCAGATTTCGCGTTTTCTTTTGCATCAAAAAATCGCGATTCTTCATAAACGAATTTATTCTGCGACCTGATCTGACGAAAAATCGTGGAGCAGCTTCTACTAGCTGACGATAAAACTGATTTGAATCAAACATGAACGATCTTGCAATTACTAAAAGAGACAACCCATCAGCATGTCAAGTGTTTCTGTCTTCCTAACATTTCCAGGGGATTTTGATAGATCGCAATGGTGGTTCCCCTTACAAGCATTGACATGAAGCTGTGGGAAAAAAAAAGAGGGAGAGTCTATTGGTAGTGCGCGATGTTAGAGAAGGATAGCGATAAGGTCGACAGCGAGGGAGAGACACTGGAGTGTTTGATTTGATGACAGGAAGAAGAGGACGAAGAGGGGTTTGACAGCTTCGATCCAGAATGACCCCCCCTTGATCTAGCGGTTTTTCAAGGGTACTCTCCGTTGCAGTGTTGGGGTTGGACCAAGAAGCGGCCAAAAACCCTTTCAGCAAAGGCTGGCAATGTCGTGTTAGCTCTCGGACACTTCTCAACACAAAGATGTCCAAACTAAGCATTTGAACCTCTACTATAGTTTTAAAAACTCACTAGACTCCACAAACAACGCTTCACGTACTAGAACATGTGCTCTATTGCTTGGATACATATTTGAAACAAATTACAAGTTTTAAAACAAAATAACTTGAAATTCAATTATTAATAAACAAAAAAAATAAGTATAAATTGATTAACTTATATCCACTTTTAAGCCTTAGAAAGTAGTATTACATTGCATTCGGATATTATCTTTGAATTAAACATTTCATATACATGACAGAAAATAATTGTTATAATCCTTATACATAACATATAATAAATATATAAAATTATATATTTTTGTGCACATCCTTCAAGTGTCGCCCCTACATTTTTGGAAATTTCCCTTGTCAGATGCTCTCATGTAGATTTGTGTCGCGTGTCCATGCTTCTTAGGTTGTGATGGAAGTGAAAAAATAGAAGAATCAAGGTATGCTCAGATACCAAATTTATGTAGAATACTTGTACAAAAAAGACGATGTGAACACTCCCTTTGCTTCTCCTCTTTTTCACCTATTTATTTCAAAATTGCCACAGCCTTTATCATATCCAAAAAAGTGACTTAACACATTGAGTCTCCACCCAACCCTACTTATAAGCTCCTACCCTTAATTAAAATATGAAAACCTTCCAAATGCCTCTATTTAAAGTGACTCTACAAAAACATTAGAAATAAGCAACTACCAACACAATTATTTGACCAAAAAGCATTTAGTTTCCCATGCATTGGAATAAATCTCTCTTTTTGCATTCAATGTTTTCTTTGTACCATTGAATTAATAGTTGTACTCTTAATCCCATTAGAAAATGAAGCCAATTTAAAGCCGAACAGAATCACAGCATCATAACATAGTGTCGTATTAATAGAAATGCAGCAGGTATGATTAAAAATATCTAATATGTTAAAAATCCACCCACTACACCACTACCACCTCAACCTACTCACTAAACCTAACCCACTACACCACTATCACCTCCACTTCACCTACTCACCTAAACCTAACCCACTACACCACTACCACCTCCACTTCACCTACTCCACCTACCACTACTACCTACTACCACCTAATCTTCTATATATAGGATATCATTGTAACACAACAAATTAATATATCAATCAATAATAATACATACAATTTATTCTCTCGGCATTCCTATACATTATTTCATTACATGTATCAGAGCTGGTTTTAAAAACCTAGTATTTTCGGCTTCCCCGGCGGGCGGCAAACCTCACCTTAGCCGCCCGCACGGGACCTCAAACCTATTCCGCTAACGATGTTTCCGGACCTGAAATTTTTTATTTAAAAACCAATAATGAAAAAACAAAAAATCAACAAAGATTTGTGCAACCATGATAGTCATGTACAATGTGCAGGCGGATGTCTGAGTAAGAATTTCTTCACCTCAAATATGACGAAGAGACTAGGTCTGGAACTGGAAATCACTGATGCAACATTTCTCTCTGGAATTCTGCCATGCAGCTAGAATTATAAGCTGTTGAGTCCAAGTCTTTGTTCTTCCCACCACTCTTGAACTTGCCCCAGCAAACTGCCAAGTGTGAAGGTTCATGCTTGGTGTTGGAGGGACTAGTGTGCGCGAAATCAGCGCATTCTCTCCCAGTGGGTTCATGTTGTGTTGGTACTCCTGTCCACGTTGTTGTCTTGACATGTTGCGGAGACAATCACTTCGCCTGTTTACATCAAAAATGTTTTGTCTTGATGAAGCTGATGAAATGCTGTCACGACGGTTTTTAAAATCAGATCTATCATATTTTCCAGTTGCTGCCACCCAAAATCCAGGTTGGGGTGTTCCAGTTGCTGACCACCCAAAATCCAGGTTGGGGTGTTTTCTGCCACAATTGCCACCAGAGGCTCTTGAAATCACAGGAAATTCATGAATAAGCCTGGAAAGAGAAAAGCTTCATTGCTAGGATTTGCGAAGTGATTCGCAGATGCCAGAATTTTGGCTTTGGATGAACCCTTACCATACCCACCATTCTCTCCAACGTTCTAACTTTTTATTATTTTATTATTATTATTATTTATATCAAATAATCAATGCACTCATTGTTCCCCACTAACAGTGTCCACTTTTGACCCAAAACATTTTCAATCCATCATTTCTCTCTTCACCTTTTGCACCCCACTCACCGAACTCTCTCTCCACTTTATCACATGCGTTTGTCCCTCTCTCTCCTCCATTTGAGTTTCAAAAATCACTTATTTTATTATTTTTTTCCAAGTCACTTTTCCTCTTTTTAAAAATACCCCACTTTATTGAAAACATCCACTGACTGTTTTCATATAATCCATCTATAAATATTTTTTTAACTATTTTCTTCTCCCCTTGTTTCTTTCATGGTTTATTTTTATTTTTTCAACAAAACACTCCCAAAAAAAAAAAAAAAAAAAAAAAAAAAAAAACAACATTTTACAAACTTGGGCATTTCTCATGCCGGGGATCAACCCCGATTCAGCATTTTTACACCATAAAAAAAATAAAAAAAAAAATAAAAATAAAAAACACAAAAACAAACCCAAAACACAACGAACACAAATCTGAACAGTGGGATTTTTCTTCTCGCCTATTCCGGACCGGTCTTTCTTCTTGCCACCGTCCTTGGCGGCCCTTGCCGGTGTTGCTCCGTGTTTCCCACTCCAACTGGGGCATGATTCACTTTACTCCCTGCTCCTCCACTGCAGCATATGGCGGCCCTCCAAATCGGAACATAAAAACGGGCCTTCCGCTTCAGCTCTTGTTTTCCGCCTTTAGCACACTTATCTCTGCTCGCGCATCCTTATACAGCGGTTGAGCAGAGCCAGTTGGCGTTTAACTGCTGCCACCTCATTTTAGCTCCTACTCTGCCAGCCGGGTTCGACAAATTTGTAACCGCCAGTCATTGCGTTTCACACATGACTTCAAGGTATACTGATTGGCCTCCACATCCGACTGCACCGTTCATTTTTTGCTCCACCGAACCGATCGTAAAGTTCAACGGAGCAAAAACCAGATGTGTTTGGTGCAGCGTCACTGGCCACATGCCACAGTTATTTCTCGTTGGACTCGTTCAGTTCTGGAAAGAGCGTGAGCAGACCACGGGGACGAGGAGGCCATGTTCTGGGTAGCTGGACGGGAAGAGGGCCATGTTGCTGAGTGTTTCAGAGACGCGGTCCATGTTACAGAGTATTACAGAGTTTCTTTCTTCAGCAAGGAAGAGTTGTTTTCAGAGGATTTTCAGAAGTTTTTTGCTCTGCCTCAGCCTTCAGCATCAACCTTGGTGTAAATAGCGAGGCAGCCACGCGCATATCGCGCCGCCACTTGACGCCAGACGACAAACGGCGCAGCCAGTCAAGGCACATCACGTATTGCCTCGCCATTCATGTCCGGCACATCTTTTTATGACTTGGGCTCGCCTTTTGATGGCACGTCTTTTAATGGATTGGGCACGCCTTTTGATGGCACGCCTTTTTTATGGATATGGCACGCCTTTTGATGGCACGCCTTTTGAAAGATTGGCCACACCTTTTTGAGGTGTGCGACTTTTTAGGGGATCCGACAAGACTCTGTAAACTGTCCCGACATTTGATTCCGGTTAGCTTTCCAAGGGTCCGACAAGGACTCTGTAAACTGTCCCGACATTGATTCCGGTTAAAAATTTCTACCAATGGGTCCGACAAAGACTCTGCTAACTGTCCCGACATTGATTGCCGGTTAGTTTCTACCAGGGTCCGACAAGACTCGTAAACTGTCGCCGACATTGATTTCCGGTTAAGCTCCCTAGTTATGGGGCCGACAAAGACTCTGTAAACTGTCCCGAACATTGATGCGGTTAGTTCTAACAAGGGTCCGACAAGACTCTGTAAACTGTCCCGACATTTGATTTCCGGTTAGTTTCTACAAGGATTCCAGCAAGACTCCGTAAACTGATCACCAAAAGCCATTCAACATTGCATTGTTGTTGAATATGTTTTGCGTGATTCGGAGGCTTTTGTATGTCATTCAGAGCTGCGAACCATGTGTCATTGTATGCCATTTCATCCTTTCAATGCTTTTGTAGAGTTGCATTTTGTGTCCTTGGGCTTTAGGCCTTGCATTGTGTATGTTAGACAATGACTTTGGAGTCTTGTTTTCATCATGGTTTGCGCCACGGGATTTGGGTGTGGCTGAGGCTACAGTTTTGGTTTAAGTCATTTTGCATTGAGTATGGCCATTGTTATCCATAAGCATTGAAGCTAGCCATGTTTGTCACATGATTGATCACTGCATTGTGCGTTGCCTTGTTCATCTCATTGTTAGGTTAGTTTCCCAATGTGCATTGCGCTATGACTAGTGTCATGAGCATATTGGGCATGCCATGTAGTTTTAGCATTGTGCATGCTAGGTGCATGCTTATGCCATGGCTAAGTGGCATTGCATAGGCTTTGTTTGCTAGAGTTGCATCAGTGCATGGCCATGTTTGTTGCATTGTGTTTGGAATAGGAGTCTAGTACCGAACACGGGAAGAGAGCGACGTTTCATACTCGAAGTGATGAAACGTGCCTCGATTCCCAGTCGCCGACATTCTTGACTATGCATGATGAGTTTAGGCATCTATTGTTCATAATGGGCAATTCATTTCTATATTAAGTTGGCAATTCAGCTTCCTCGGCCATTTCATGCATCGAGATGCTGTGATTGGTGGCCTGAGGATCGAGACCTACACTTCCCTTGGCTTGTGACAAATGGATGCGAGGTGGTCGTGCACACATATTGTTGAAAATACCTTGCCCATGCCCTCTCTCTCTCGCTCCTTGTTGCCAGAAAACCAGAAACTAGAGGCAGAAACTGCCGGTCGGCCAAACCAGCTTTTCTGGCAGGCTGACACCCATTTTGGTTTCTCCCACAAAAAGGTGTCGGCAGGTGGTCTCCAAGGAGCCAATAGCTGCATGGCACCTTTCCCACAGATTTCCAGGTGGAGTTTCAGCCTTCTGGAAGCCTTGGCAGTGTTCCTGAGATTAATTGCAAACAAAGGCCAAGTCGATGGCGTCATGAGGATTTTCGCAAACGAGGCAATTCAAGATGCATGCATCCATTTTATCATCCAAGCAGAGTGAGGCAGTCCGTTTCATGTAGTTCGTGCCTATGCATAGTTTAATTGCTACTTAGCTAATTTGTTAATTAGTTAAGAGCTGTATGTTAATAATTAGCTGTAATTTATATATTCATTTTGGTTGTTAATAACAAGTTTAATTAGATTGGCTTAGATTAGCTAGTTGGTGTTGTATTATTTATTCGGACCCTCCGATCGAAGGGCAAATGTTTTGTTAAATAATGTTGCGTCTGTGGATGCCATGTCTTCCAACTCCCATTTTTCCCTCTTTACTTTACCAGCTTACGAAGGATTAAGTTTTAGGGCATGTTTCCAATTTAGCTCCTTATGCTCGCATGTTTGCATCACATTTATCTGTCTTGCATGCACCGGGCTCGGCGCAATCATTACTAACTGCATTGTATTTCAATTCCTGTTTGAACATGTATCAAAGTTGCCATTCAACGCTGACATTTTAGAATAGTCGAGCCTATCTTAGGTTGCATTTGCCATGTGTTGCATTAGACTTTCTTGACATAGCTCAGGATCATGCATTGATTACTAAACTATCTTCTATTTTGGCCTTGGAGTACTTGGTGAGTGTTTCTGCTTTAGCATCCTTTCCGTGGTAATCATGTGAGTGACATGCCATTGATTAGCATGCTGTGCCATGAGCTAACTGCTTACGTGATATAACTGCCTGAATGCTTTGTCGGTGAAGGTTGGATTACTAAATTGGAACAATTCATTGATTGGAGTTTAAGCGTAACTTTGAGAGTTGACAAATCACCATGTTTTCTAAGCCCACTTGAGAGTGGCAAAATCCGCATTTTAGCTACTTGCGAGTAGCAAACCTTTTCCAACAACAAACATGAATGTTATGTTCAATTAGGCGATCAGTCTATATACTGTAGCTTGCGCAATCACATAGTAAATCTAGCATAATAACCGAATAAAACACATATTGTTTTTCAAAAATAGATATCATGGTTAGTAAGTAGCCGATCCTTTAATCGGGCATGGGGGCTGCTCATGGAATTGACCTTCTCAATCGTACCCAAGTTCCCTGAGCCGAGGCAATAATTTGGCGATGACGGAACACGTGGCCTAGGCAACCAGTCAGGTTTCTAAAATTCCCCCAAACATAAAATATTAGGTGGCGACTCTGATCTGAGCAAAGCACGTCATGTTTGGCAACTTCTTTTCAAAAAAAAATCTTATTTTCAAAACGATCATTGCACGGATTGGACTTTGATGATTTATCATCTCGTATTGCACTTGTGTGAGATCAGATTAAGAAACCGTGACAATTGAGTGCCGAACGTAGTGAGCCTTAATGAACAAAATGGGATTTTTCCCGAGACAGTTCGGGCGGCAGTCTACACCTGCCCAAAATGACGTCGTCGTTTTGGCAGTCGGCCATTCGGGGCCAACGAAAATTTTCGAGCTACGAAGCATTATCCTTATTTATATAATAGTACCATCAATATTTATACAGTGAGCTCATTGCAAAAAGGCATGACCAAATACATTTATAATTGTTGATTTTGTATTTTTTAAAAAATTCTATAAATATAACAATAAATTGTGCAACATGTACTAAGCTCTCAGTAAATAGAAAATTCCAACGAGTTTCTATTATTAAATTGAAATCCTGCTACATCCAACAAAATAATCTTCTGAGGACCACTGGAATGAGCTGACTTGCGTTTGCTACAAACTTGAGCCTTCAGTACTACCAAACCCCATCATCCTCTGTCCATCGAGATTGAGATGGAGTAGATCTCCAAGCCCTGAGGAAAGCGGGTGTGTCTGTCAGCGAAGAACAGAAAGACGAGAATTTTGAGATAGGAGTCGTATAGAAAGATAAACAAGGAGATAGAAAGAGATGCATGCCGAGGAAAACGAGTGAGATTTCTTTTTTTCAAAAAAATGTATAGAAGTAAAGACTAATGAGAGCCTTCACTTAGTGTGGCAGTGCTAGTCTCACTCATAAATATTTGCATATATATGTCTTTTTTTGCCACCATGCCACATCATTAGTACCATTGTTAGAGTTTCAAATTAGAGTATGAATCCATGACTCGATTTTTTTTTGGAAAAAAGTGAAGACCCCATTTTTTCTTGTACCCCACCACCCTCATGATGTAGGGGAGGTTATAGCGATCCCGGTTTGTTTCCCCCCTCTTAGTATAGTGTTCCGGACTTTAGCGGATTCGTGGAGCTGGTGGTTGTGATGCCTTGTTTGTCATTTCCTTAATTCCATATGTCTGCAGCTTTAGGATGTGTTGAGCGTGTTTCAAAGGTGGGTTGCAGCCTCACGTTCAAATTCTTGTTTGCCTAGTTTTGAGTGGTCGCTCGAAGCGGTGTCCTTGTGCCTCGAGCCGGATTTCATACTTTACAGCATTCGTTGCCTCTGCAAAAGTACTACAGCGCTTTCTTCACGCTCGGAGCGGGTTTCCACTCACGCTCGAGAGGGTGCGCTTGAGCGCGGGCCCTATTGGCGCTCAGAGCGCGGTGTCTTCACTGCTCGAGAAAACGGAAGGGAGACGGTCATTGCTCGAGCGACTAGTTTCGTGCTCGAAGCGATGTACTTCTATTCTTTGTGTCTTGGAGCTCAACGGGCCTTCTTGCGCTCGAAGGCGGAGTCCCCAATTCTTGTGGCTTGACGCTCGAGCTCTATCATCCGCTCGATGCGTCATGCGTATACAGGTGTTGAGCTGGGCTTTTGAATCACTTGTTCACTTTCCTTTTCCCTCTCTTACCTTTCCCAAAATATCTTTGAGAGCCTCCTCTCTCTAGAATTCCTTTCTCTCTTAGGATGATCTCTAGTTAGAGGTTCCCTACCCTTTGGCCTTTACAAAAAACTGCTTGTGATGTCGATGGGCTACGTTTTTGCATCTGAAAAGTTTGGAGTTGAGCACTTGAGTTTTGAGCCCTCTCCTCCGTTTTGACTCTAACTCGAGGTAGGGATATCCTACCCATCTTATGAGCTTTGTCTTTAAATTTTTGGCATTTTGATTATGGTTTGGGGTGGTTGGGTAATTTTGAGAAGGTTTTGGGGTCATTATGTAATTTTCAAAAGATAGGGTTTTCAAACATATTAAAACCTTTATGTATGTACTACATTGGTTCAAGATGGACTTAGTTGGATTATTATCCGGAAAACGGACCTTAGAGTTGGTAATTGTAAATTATGGGAAAAGCTCCTAACCTGTTTGACAAATTACATTTGCTGGATAATAATTTAGGGAAAATTGAGAAATTGATAGGAAATATTCAAATTGGAAAGGTACGGGATTCAAATGTTGTTGATAATTTATCGTCAGCCTAGATACAAATGTTGATACTTTAATTCATTTGGTGATTTATTTTCTGTTTAGAAATAACTGCTTTCGGCTATCGGTGGGAGATATAGTCTTATTGTTGTAGACAACCGCTATGATGATTAGCAAACTATAACTAAATCAATTGAGGTATGTATCGAATGCGTGGCCCAGTTGCCGTAAAACCATCAAATTTTGTATTATTGATTAAATTTGTATATCGATAATGTTTATATACATTGTATTGTATGCGGAGAGATGTGGATGTACTCCACGTCGGTTCATTGGAAGATGGGGGATGGACCTTAAACCGGATTTGTTAGATTGATACAGCACTACAATGTGTATCATTTGTGAATTATAGAAGTGTTTTGTTTGACATTGATGTACACTAAAAATGTGTATCATTGTCTTGATTGATTAAATTGTATATGATAATTGCTTACATACATTGTATTGTGTAGGAGGAGATGGGGATGTACTCCACGGTTTATTGGAAGATGGGGGATGGACCTCCAAACCGGATTTGTTTGAGATTGATACAACACTACAATGTGTATCATTTGTGAATTAAAGAAGTGTTTTGTTTGACATTGATGTAGCACTAAAATGTGTACCACTTGTCTTGATTGATTAAATTTGTAATGATAATTGCTTATATACATTGTATTGTGTGGGAAGAGATGGGGGATGTACTCCACGGTTTATTGGAAGATGGGGATGGACCTCTAAACCGGATTTGTTTGAGATTGATACAGCACTAAAATGTGTATTCATTTGTGAAGTATGAAAGTGGTTTTATGTGTATTTGATACAATTACCAAAATATGTATCCATAATGAATTTTTGAAAGTATTTTAGTGATGAGTTATAATCTCATTAAATTTATTTTGGTCAGACTTTGAGCCTTGTTTTCAAACTTTGATGACGATAAAGGAATGGAAGTGAAATATTAGCATGGGCATGATTGTCATGAAACTTGTAATATGACATAAGTTGGAATATAAGTGTAGTCCCTCTATTGAGTGTTATTATTTTAGTCATTGTTTATAGTCGGTTTAGTATATTTCTACTGGGTGTGGCTCACCCTATATAGGACTTCATTTTCAGGTACCGACGGTATGCCACCTCCAAGAACATAGCTTGGAAGGCTAGATGCAGACAAACTATTGTTGTTTGTTTTCTTTGGATGTATTTCATGTAAATTCAAGCCAAGGGCCTTAAATGTATTTGAGTTAGTACTCTCATTTTGTAACCAAGTGTTGACCTTGGAAAGTTGTAAGCCATATAGGGCAGTTACTTTGTTGTCAACGTGTAATATATTTCATAAGAATACTCTGATGATTTGTAATATAATATCTTTTTTCCTGTAACTTGACTGTATGATTATTATGGGTTTATTTTGAGGGCGTTATTAAACTTGGTATCAGAGCGTACCGGGTTCGAATATTTTGGGTACGTGGGAAGTGATTAGTATCACAATGGGTTGTCTCGCTTGATTAGAGACTTAGATGTAATGTTATGTGCTTATGTGATAACATGTTTATGTGACTACTTGGGTATGGGATTTAGTTTTTGGGATGTTGATTGAATCCTTGGGTTTTCTGTAAGTCTTGTTGAAAGGCATTTGATCAATGCTGTTTCTAACCGGAACTCTAGTAACGCCTCGGGACTATTCATTATCCGGAAATGAAATTCGTAAGTGCTTATATGTTTATGTGCTTACGTGGAATGAATTACAGTCGTCTCATCGTGTTAGGACGCTAGTGAGGTGGTTTCGACACCCTTGTTGTTGTACTAATACCTTGGTTACTTTTACTAGGATGCCTAGACGAGGGAGTTGTGATTTCCCTCCTTCTGCTAGGGAAGAGTTACGGAAACAGTTTTGTGAGTTACGCCAAGGTACTACACCTTTGTACGGTTTGAAAGATGGTTTGCTAACCTGTCGAGGTTTGCTCCAGAGTTGCGTGGAGACGGAGGAATTGCGTTTTTAGAGTTTGAGAGTAAGCTATGTGACGACATCCGTGAAAAGATTGCGGGGTCTTGCATAGGAGTTACAGTGTACTTGTTAGGGCTGCGACTCATGTGGAGCCAACGGTGCTAGCTATGGGCCAAAATAGGGAGGAGGCCATTTCGGCAACTCCTGTGATTCAGAGTGTTGGTAGGCCTTTTAAGAGGCAGAAGGTTTTAATCCACGACAATTTCAGAGAGCTCAGTCTGCTCTACTTTTCTAGTACCGGAGTCTAGATTCGGGAAAGGTGAACGAAAAGGTTGCACGTTTCAAATGTGGTCAGCTGGGCATAGAGTCCTCAGCTTGCCATAGAGGAAAGAGGGCAGGGTTAGTAGTCCGACCAGTAGTTGCACCACCAAGAATCTTCTAGCCAGCCAGGTTTGGCCGATCGAGTGTTTAGTGGGAAGCAGCCGGGGGCCTTCATCAGCTCAGACTTTGACCAGGCTCGTGCTCGGGAGCCGCTTACATGTTGGTGGTAATCAGCGGGTCATATCCAACATTTCTATAAGTTCGCAGTTATTCCATGTGGCCGGTGGGGCACATCAAGTTATTCTTGTCCGTGGCTTGTAAGCTCATAGGATATCTTAGGTTGGGGATGACCACCCTTAGCGGTTCAGTAAAGGGACGGTATGGTGGTAATGCGATGGGTGGTTTGTTTTGACTAATGCGTTTGTAATCGGTGAATTCATCGTTTTGTAATCATTGGGTTTTGTTGTGTAACCAATGTGTTTTGGAATCGTCGGAACATCAAGGTTGTTTGTTTCAATATATATATATAGTTATGTGTGCCTGTGTTTATCTATTTTCTTGAAATGGGCAGATTAGCGCATGTTGTGGTTCTAAAAGTTTTATGAATGTAATAAGTTGTTGTGAGACCATAAAATTTTTAGTAATAATGCATTTGTATGCATATGATTGGTTTGGGAAAAATCAGGGCTAATGAGCCATGTTTTCAATCTTGGAAGGATTACTGAGGGATGCGTACCTTAATCAAGATTACTAAGGGGTGAGAACAGTTATACTTGCCGGGTGTTCGGAATTTCATTAGTGCATAATCTTGTTAGGAATAGACTTGTACCTTCGTGGTAGGTAACACTGCCGAACCTACATTTGTACTGATTGGTCGTTTCGATTGAGGGAGTGTTAGTCCCTATTTGAGGCTGTGGTTGTTGGCACCAGGGAGTGGTGTGCTGTGAGTAGCTGGTGCTCTATCTCGGGTAGTAGTATATCGGTGTCTCCTAAGTTTTCGAGCTCCTTTATTGTGATCGAATGTGATAGGTTTGTACCTTAGCACTGGTTAGGTCAGAAGATGCTATCAGAAGGGTTGATTGGGCGTATAGCCTGTGTAGACGTCCCCCGAACGCCCCGGGGAGGAATGAGTCCCCCCGTTCCGTTCGATATTAGGCTCACTACAGTTCACGACTCTAAAATTTGTCACGGTTCTAAGTCTGAACCAAAGAGTCCAAATCCGGCAAATCGTTTTGAGAAAACAGATTTTTTTTTGAAAGAAGTGCCAAACATGAACTGCTTTGCCAGATACAGAGTCGCCACCTAAATATTTTATTTTGGGGGAAATTTAGGAAACCCTGACTGGTTGCCTAAGGCCACGTGTCCGTCATCACCAAAGTTGCCTCGGCTCGGGAACTTGGGTACGATTGGAGAAGGTCACTTCGTGAGCACCCCCACTCGCCCGATCAAAGATCGGCCTCTACTAACCATGATATCTATTTTTGAAAAACATTATGTGTTCTTATTTCGGTTATTAGCCTAGATTTATTATGTGATGCGCAAAGCATACAAGTATAGACTGGATCGCCTGAATTGGAACAAAACATTTCATGTTTGTTTGTTGGAAAATGGTTTGATGGTGCTACCCGGAAGTAGGCTAAGACGTGGATTTGCCACCTGTAGACGCGCCCGCGGAGGGGGGGCCTTATGCTACTACAGTTCGGACTCTCGATTTTGTTGTCACGGTTCTTAATCTGAACCAAAGAGTCCAAATCTGGCAAATCGTTTTGAGAAACAGATTTTTGAAAAAGTAGTGCCAAACATGGACTGCTTTGCCAGATACAGAGTCGCCACCTAAATATTTTTTAATGGGGAAATTTAGGAAACCCTGACTCGGTGCCGAAGGCCATATGCCCGTCATCACCGGAGTTGTCTCGGCTCGGGAGCTTGGGTACGATCGGGGAAGGTCAGCTATGAGCACCCCCTTTCGCCCGGTCCGAAGACCGACCTCTACTAACTATGATATCCGTTTTTGAAAAAATTATGTGTTCTTATTCCATTTATTAGCCTAGAATTACTATGTTATGCGCGCAACAAACAAGTATAGACTAGATTGCCTAATTTGGAAATAAGCATTGCATATCCGTTTGTTTTGAAAAGTGCTTTGGAATTTGCTACTCGCAAGTAGACTAAAACACGGATTTCAATGAGTTCTTCCAACTCAAACAATCCAACCTTCACCCATAGGCATTCAATCAGTTTATCAGATAAGCATTTAGCCACATGGCAAGCATACTGTCATGGCAACACTCACACGCATGCGAGATGCTAAAGCAAAAATACTTACATCGTATTCCGTGCCAAAACAATAAACTAGTTAGCAAACATGCATGTCCTAGTTCATGTTAAATTGCCTAATGCAACACATACAGGATGCAATTAGATAGACTCGGCTAACCTAAGCATGGCATATGAAATGCGATCAATTTGATGCACGTATTCAATTTGGAAATGAAATACAAATGCAGTTAGCATGATGTACCGAGCCCAATGCATGCAATACAAATGCATGGATGCACGCATGGATAGCATAAGGTATGCTAAATTAAATATGCCCTAGTCTACCATCATAAGCGGGTAAATAAAAGGGAAGGAAGACATGGGGTTGGAAGACATACACACACTCACACACACTTATTACACAATTGCCCTCACTCGGAGGATACAAATAAATATTACAGTCCCAAATAATAAGCAAATAAAATTATTACAGAATTTCTAATTAATTAAAAAGAAAGAATGCAAAAGAAAGAAGAGGGTGGCCGCAGCCTCTGCCTCAGGATGCGCGAATGATGCGTGCTCGAAATTCGGATCGCCTGAAAAGCCCGTACCATATCTCTGCCACCTCTGTTTACACTGCCCTGTCTTTCTGAAAATCGCCAAAACCCTAGGACAGGTTCCTTGAATGTTGTAGAGTACCACCGGCTTAACAGAATTCCCACCGGCAGTCCAGGATTTCCATCGGCACTATTTTGATTTATCGGCCATTCAAAGATTGCCGGCCGGCACTGAATTCTGCCGGTCGGCAGAAACTTCCTGCAGAAGACAGTTTTGACAGCAAACAGAGAACAGACAGTGCATGGCATGGGGTTTTCAGGAACATGTGAGCATGGTCATGCTTCCTATCATGCTTTGAACTCAAAGAAGTATGACCTTCGATCCTCGAGCCATCAATGGTGGATGATAACCCAAGGGATCAAATTTGCCACTTAATGTAAAGATGCATATGCAACAGTACAAATGAGATCCAAGCCTTTACCTCATGTCGAAGTCAAAGGCCGCGCGACCAGAGTTAAAGGCGTGTTCATCCTGTATAGTGAAACACCTCTAATTCTTCAACACTTGGTTTGACACCCCAAACCAAGCACATGCAATTACATGTTTCAAACATGGTTCAAATGCACATGGAGCCAATTGTTCAAGTCATGGAAACTGTATGGAACATATCATGACAAATATCAATCTAAGCATGCAAGATGTAAATGTGATGAAACATGGACGCAATTTGTCATATAAGTTAGATGGGACTAACCATTAATGAAACAATCATAGGCAAACACATGAGACAAGTATGCAGAGGGCCTAAATGGTGTAAAGGGGCAGACCTTCCAAGGCCACCTCAAAAACAGTGGCAAAAGTGGTCCAAAAAGTTGGAACCAATGCTCATGCCAACAAGCAAACCAAAGGGTCTCTAAGGTTAAGGTCAAAAGAGGCATTTTACTCCCAGTTGCAACATGACGCACTCATGGCATGATCAAGACAAGTAAAAACAGCATTTTCACAAATGCAAAGAAGTAGACTCAAATCCCCCTTATATGGCAAATAAAGTAGCTCGGTGTGGGCTCATGTGTGGCATAAAAGAGGCGCACCATCAAGGCACTAAAGGCCATATATTGCACCATACAAGCAATAATTTCTTGGCATGAAATAAGGTCCCTAAATGATGCAATATCATGAAGATGGTTTCAAGCTATACATGTTAGAGTCGAAATGCTCAAGGCATTACAAGCCAAAACACAAGGATGACATAAACATGCAAGCTGACTGAAAATGAAGGGCCAACAGGACTTTAAACATGATAAAATAAGCCAAGATCTTCAATGGAACCAAGCCAACAATGCAAGAATAAGGCCCAAACACAAGACATGATTCTAGGCCAAATGGGGGAGTATGAAGCACGTATCCTAAGCATGAAAGGGCCATAGATTCCGGCCAAAACAGAGATCCCATATGAACCCAAAAACAGCCCAAAAAGTTCCTGAAAATAAGGCAAAAGAACAAGCAGCATGCAATGTTACCTCTCCTTTTGGGCGCAAAACGCAAGGAACAGCAATGAGGCGAGAGGGGTGTCCCTCCCTATGCAAGACTTCAAACCATTCTTCGCTTACCACTAAAAATACACTGGTTTTCAGTGGTGAAGAGATCAAACACTGAAGTAAACAAGCCCTACCAAAGAGGCAACAAAAGGGCCAAATAAGGCTAACATGGTGAGTTTGCACTCAAACTAGTACCAGACAACCGTTAA
>NW_021030803.1:0-13997 GCF_004153795.1 Camellia sinensis
TTTAAGTATAAGTTGAATCCTTGACTTGACGACAGAGAATTCTCACATTGTGTAGGTTGTGTGTTCCATGTGAGTGGGTGAAAGCTCTGCCACGACTTATATAGAAGGCGGATATTTTGTAGAATTTTGGATGGTAGATTGACGCTCGAATTGTCGGTAAGGATTTGCTACCCGACTTTAATATATATCCGAGATCGGTACTTTTTATTGGATTCAGAACATTTTTCAAAGATGGCTTACGCTTCTCTCTAATGCAAAAGTAAGATTAATTATTTGATTCGATTCAATTAAAGATTGGGATCAATTTTTTTACAGAGCTTCTCACTCTAAAACCGGCCATTCTCTCTTAGATTTGGATCTAGTAGGAGTTGTTTGCTCACTTTTCGTCTTTACGAAAGAGTTGTTGATCGTCGAGGGCTACCTTTTGATCCGAAAGTTTTGTGTTTGGAGGCACTTCCGTTTTCTTCGTCTTCTTGGTTGGAGTCGTCTTTTGAGGTAGGGATAACTACTCGTTACTATGGTGTTTGTCTTTAAATTTTAGTAGTTTGAGAGCGTTGAGTTAGTTTTGGTAATTTTGTGAAAGTTTGAGACTTTTGTGCAAATTTACAAAGTTGGGGTTTTAACTATATAAAAGCCTAGATGCATGTTTGGCATGGAAAAGTGGAATTAATGTTAAGACATTATGAAAATGGAACCTAAGGTTGAAATGTAGTTATGGAAAATGCTAATTACATTGATTGGATTATTTGTATAATTAATTATTGGAAATGAGAAATTGAATTGAGAATGTGGAAATTCGGAAAGGAAGGGGTTAAAGGGTGTAGTTGGATTATTTTTATCACTCCACGTTGTTCTAGTTGGCAAATGTGATTATATATCCATTGTTGGCATTTATTTCTCTGTATAGAAATAACTGCTTTGGGCTATCGATGGAGGTAGGTCGTGATTGTTGTAGACAATGCATGTGACGATTAGGCAAACGGAAACTAATCACTGAATGAGTCATTAAGTATGATGATTGAAAAAGACATGTAAATTTATGGTTGTGTGATGTGGATGTGTATATATTTGTTTATATGCATTGTGTTGTGTTGGAGGAGATGGGGATGTACTCAGCGGTTTAGGGAGAGATAGGGATGAACCTCTAACCGGATATTGTTGGGAGGAGATAGGGGGATGGACTCCGTAGATAGAGCTCATATGCTTTTCTAGTGATGTATTGACAGAGCTCATATGCTTGTCATTGGAAGTGTGATAGTGCTCATATGCATATCTGTGAGATGTGATGATATAGCTTATTGCTTATCTGTTGTTTGTGTGATATAGCTAGTATGCTTATCTTTTATGAAATGGGGAAGTGTTTGATGAGTTAGCTGTCTCAATATGAGTTGTTGGCCAGGTTCTGAGCCATGGTTGTAAATTGAGAATTGAAAGGAACTGGGAAAATGAATTGTAACATGGACTTTGTATGTCATGAAACTGGTAAGTGTGATAAGAGAAAGTATCAGTGTAGGCCATCTATCAACTGCTAATCTTTTAGTCATTGTTCATTTTTGGTTTAGTGTATTTCTGGTGGCTGTGGCTCACCCTATATGGGAATATTCATTTCAGGTACAGGTAGCATGCCACCTCCAAAGGAGTAGCTTGGGAGGCTAGAGGCGGACACACTTTTGTTGTCTTATTTTTGATGTATTACATGTAAATTCAAGCCAAGGGTTTAATGTGTAAATGATTAGCACTCTTTTGTTGTAACCAGGTGTTAACTTGGAAAGCTGTAAGCCCGTAGGGCATTGGCTTTTGTTGATTAACATGTAATAATTTTGTAAAGAACTACTCTGATGAATAGAAGAATGTTTATCTTTATTACCAATGCATGTCTCTATTGATGGGTTTAATGTGTTATTTTGAGGGCGTTACAGCTCCAATATTCCAATATGAATTTTCTAAATTTTTATTAAAAAAAAAACACTCAGCATTTATTGATTTGGTTAAAATCTCCTGATCAGCATTTATTAACTTTTTTTCAATTTGCATGTCTTTCCACATGCCTGCATTTACTGATTTGGTTAAAATCCCCTGAGCAGTATTTAAAATTCCCTCATACAAATAATTATAGATACAACCCGTGTATAGTTACTGCAGTACCCTTTTCAACTTCTTCCATACACCATGATTAGTGATAAGATTGTTAAATTATTTTTATAAAAATTCTTAAAAACATAATTTATATATTAAAAAAATCTAATACAAATATAAACATCTATAATTATCCCGTGTATAGCACGGGTGATAGGCTAGTATCTATATATATTATATATTAAGCAAAAGGGGGTGTTTAACCCCCAAGACCTGTGGGAGCTCCAATATCCCAATCTGAATTTTCTAAACATTTTATTAAAAAAAAAAAACTCAGCATTTATTGATTTGGTCAAAATCTCCTGATCATCATTTATTAACTTTTTTCAATCCACATGTCTTTCCACATGCCTGCATTTATTGATTTGGTCAAAATTCACTGATCAGTATTTAAAATTCCCTCATACAAATAATTATAGATACAACTCGTGTATAGTTACTGCAGTACCCTTTTCAACTTCTTCCATACACTATGGTTAGTGATAAGATTGTTAAATTATTTTTATAAAAAATCTTAAAAAACATAATTTATATATTAAAAAAAATCTAACACAAATGTAAATATCTATAATTATCCCGTGTATAGCATGTGTGATATGCTAGTTTATACTATATATTAAGCAAAAGGGAGTTTTTAACCCCAAGCCTTGTGGGAGCTCCAATCTCCCAATTTAAATTTCCTGATTTTTTGATTTAAAAAAAAAATCTTAGTATTTATTAATTTCTCCCAACTACCAAGTCTTACCCTCATAATAACACTTTAATGCATTAAGAACAAGTATAAAAAAAATTCTTTAAAATCCAACACATGAATTCCTTGAAAAGTCCCAACACATATGATTATTATCCCTCATAATAACACTTTAATGCATTAAGAACAAGTATAAAAAAAAAATTATTGAAAAGTCTAACACATATGATTATTATCAAAATATAAAAAATCTTAGCATTTATTAACTTCTCCCAACTCCCAAGTCTGTCTAAGACATATGATTATTATCAAAATATTAAACTTTAATATAATATAATAAAAAAAAAGACATTTAATTCATTGAAAAGTTTAACACATATGATTATCATCAAAATAATAAACTTTAATATAATATAAAAAATGAAAAACAGAAGACATTTAAAATAAATTAAAAAAGAAGACATTTAAAAATCACAATTCACATATATAGATAATTGTAAATACAATCTGTGCATAGCACGGGTGATATGCTAGTATTATATAAGGAAAATGAGATTTTTAACCCACAAACCTTGTGAGAGTTCCAATATCTCAATCTTAATTTTCTAATTTTTTGATTTTTTTTTTTTAAAAAATCTCAACATTTATTGATTTCTCCCAACCTACAAGTCTTTTTGACTTCTCCCATACATATTGCCGCACTTTTCTACATATTGTTGCACTTTTCAACTCTCCCATACACTATAGTTAGTGATGAGATTATTAAATTATTTTTATAAAAAAATTTAAAAATAATAATTTATATATTAAAAAAATATCTAAAATAAGTATAAATTCTTATTAAAAAATAACAGGTTACAATTGTGAAAACAAAATACACTGTGCATTTCATTAATAATACTCAAAAAATGTGTCAAGTGTTTGTATAAGGGTTTGACACGTCCACTCTAAAATCTATATATTATATAAGGAAAATGAAATTTCTAACTCGCAAGTCTTGTAGGAGTTCCAATATCCTAATCTTAATCCTTTTAATTTTTTGACTTAAAAAAAAAACTCAACATTTATTGACTTCTCTCAACCCATAATTTTAATTTGGTAAAGAAAAAAAATAAACGTCTAAAAGATTTATCAATTTTACATAATTTTAATTTTTATTATATGTTTGGATGATGATTATATAATGGGTGATTTTTAAGATTTTAATTTATAATCGATATATTTAATATATGAAATGTTTTTAGTTTTAGATTTTTTATTTAATGGATATAAAAGATTTATCAATTTTACATAATTTTATCTTTGTTGGGTAGAAATAATTTTTAAAATTTTAAAAATATTTTTTGACATTTATTTTTGTCAAATTAGTTTATATTTTACCAAATTGACGATTTTAACCTTGAAATTAAGTAATGGTATCTTCAATTGTCCTTATTTGGAGTAAGATTCAAAATGCAGGGTTAAATGTGTCACAATTGAAAAGTTCGGGACCAAAGTGACACGATTCCCAAACTATAGGGATTCTTAGTGTAATTTGTCTGAAAAATCCTCAGCATTTATTGATTTCTCCCAACCCACATGCCTTTTTGTTTTCTCCCATACGCATTGCTACACCATTTTCAACTTCTTCCATACACCATAGTTAGTGATGGGATTATTAAATTATTTATGTGTATAAAAATCTAAAAAAAAATCTTGTATAATTAAAAAAATATCTAAAAAAACTATAAATTCTTAGTAAATCTATCTATTTATCTAATCTGTACTATATATTAAGCAAAAAGGGATTTCTAACCGCCAAGGCTTGTGGGAGCTCCAATATGCCAATCCTAATTTTCTAATTTTTTGTTTAAAAAAAAAAAATTAACCTCAGCATTATTAACTCCTCTCAACCCATAAGACTTTTTGACTTCTCTCATAATTACTACAGTACCTTTTCTAAAACAAATATTTGTATATTAAAAAAAATTTAAACAATATAAATAATCTATTCTATATCTTATCTATTGATTTATATCTGTCTCTAACCTACAAGTTTTGTGGGATGTTCCAATATCGTGAACCTTAATTTTCTTAATTTTTTTGATTTTTTAAAAAAAAAATTTAGGCACTTATTAAATTCTCTCCAAGTCTTTTTACTTTCGTCCAATACACACTGAAACCTTAAGACCCTAAATATAAACATTCATAAAGAAAAAAATGTGATTTGTAATGTAATATGATTGAGTTTGTTCAAGTGCTTTTTTTTTTAATATGATTATTGTAGTTAGTTCAATGATTTTTTTTTAATGTTATTTAATCTTTTATTTACTATTTTAATTTCAATTTTATTTTTTAATACTGATTGAAGTTAGATAAACATAAAACTTCACAAAGAAAAAAAATATGATTGTAGTTAGTTAAATGTTCTTTTTTTTTTTAATTTGATTGTAGTTAGTCAATGGTTCTTTTCTCCATTTATATATTTATTTATTTATTTATGAAGAAAATATGATGTGATTGGTAGTTTGCTTCATGGTTCTTTTTTTTATATGCTGATTTTAATCTGTTTATTACTGTTTTAATGGTTTTTTCTTTACAATTATTTATGAAAAAAAATACGATTATTAGTTAGAATAGTATAAAATATTTGTGATTGATTTGATTTTTTTATTTGATTTTTAAAGTACCATTATTGATAATGATTAGATTGTATTTTGAAAAAAAAAATTGTAATTGATTTTTTTTAACTCACTGTATTTTTTGAAAAAAATTATTGTGTTTTTTTTAAACTATCAATTCACTTAATTTGTTATTTTGATTTTTAACTCATTGTGTTTTTTGAAAAACAAAATGGATTGTAACTCATTAGGGTCACATAATGTACCAATTATTGATGATGATTAGATTGTATTTTGACCACAAAAAAAAAAAAGTGTAATTGATCTTTTTAAACTTACTATGTTTTTGAAAAATAAATTATTGTGTTTTTTAATATCCAATTGACTTAATTTGTGATTGATTTTTTAATTATTGATGACGATTAGATCGCATTAAAAAAATTGTGATTTGTATGATTGAAGTTATCTCTTTTTTTTATAATTTTATTTTTTAATATGATTGAAGTTAGATAAACATAAACACTCACAAAAAGAAAAATGTGATTGTAATTTGTTCAATGATTCTAAATAATCTTTTTTATTTATTATTTTAATGGCAATTTTTTTCAATTATTTTTTTATTATGAGAATAATGCCATTGTTAGTTAGATAGTATTAAAAAAGGATTGTGGCATTTGTATGATTGGGAATGTATCTCATTTTGTTTATGATTGAAGTTAACTCACAAAAAGAAATAAATGTGATTGTAGTTTGTTCAATTGCTGAAATAATTACATCTATATAGCTATTATACTAGCCTACTCACCGTGCTATGCGACGGGATAGATTATAAAATATTTATATTTATTTTAGATTTTTTTAATATGTAAATTATGTATTTTTAAGATTTTTTTATAAAAATAATTTAACAATCTTATCACTAACCATAGAGTGTATGGGAGAAGTTAGAAAAGGTACTGCAGTAAGTATGCAGCGGGTTTGTATTATAATTATCTGTATGAGGGGATTTTAAATGGCTGATTAGATAATTTTTACCAAATCAATAAATGCATGCATGTAGAAAGCATGACATGACTTGAAAAAAGATAATAAATGCTGATCGGGTAATTAATGTGATTGTATTTTTAAATGTCTTTTTTTTCTTTCTTCTTTTTTAATATTATATTAAAATTTTAATATTTGTGATAAGTATCATATGTGTTGCACTTCAATGATTAAATGTCTTGTTTTTTTATATTATATTAAAGTTTAATATTTGATAATAACTATATGTGCTTGTACTTTTCGAAGAATTTTTTTTATGCTTGTTCTTAATGCATTAAAGTGTTTATTAGAGGATAATATCACACTGTGTTGGAACTTATTTCAAGGATTAATATGTGTTGGACTTTTCAAAGAATTTTTTTATAGTTATTCTTAATGCATTAAAGTGTATTATAGGGTAAGGCTTAGGGGTTGTAAGAAAATTAATACAATGCTAAGGTTTTTTTTTTTAAATAAAAAAAATAAAGAAATTTAGATTGGATTTGGAACCTCCCAAAAACTTGTGGTTAGAGATAGATATAAATACAATAGATAGATATAGATATAGATATTTATATTTGTTTTAAATTTTTTTAATATACAATTATATTATTTTTGGAAAACGCTACTGGGCAGTAATATGAAGAGAAGTGCAAAATGTCTCTGTGGCCGTTGAAGAGAGTCAAAAATCTTGCGGGTTAAAACAAAATTAGAAAATTCGGGATTGGATACTTGGAGCTCCCACAGGCTTGTTGGTTAGAAACCCTCTTTTGAGCTTAATAATATAGTACTAGCCTATTCACCTGTGCTATGCACAGGATAATTTATAGATATTTATATTTGTTATAGACTTTTTTTTAATATAAATTATGTTTTTTTAAGATTTTTATAAAAAATAATTTAACAATCTTATCACTAACCATAGTGTATGAAAAAGTTGAAAAGGGTACTGCTAGTAACTATACACAGATTGTATTTATACATTATTTTGTATGAGGAGATTTTAAATATTGACTCAGGAGATTTGACCAAATCAATAAATGCAGGCATGTGGTATTGAAAAAAGTTAATAAATGCTGATCTAGGAATTTTAACCAAATCAATAATGCTATTTTTTATTTAATAAAATTTAGGAAAAATTCAGAATGGATATTGAAGCTCCACAGCCTCAACCAGGCCATTGGGCCTATGAGGATAAAAACTATTTTCCTTAAATCCAATTGAGTGTTTATATTTATCTAACTTCAATCATATTAAAAATAAAATATAAACAAAAGGAATAACTTCATCATACAAATCACATTTTTTTTTAATGCCTAACGGCAATCACATTTTCTTATAATAAAAAAAATAATTCAAAAAAAGGACCATTAAACTAGTAAATAAAAAGATTTATTTAGAAGCAGTTGAACAAACAAACAATCCACTTTTTATTTTTGTGAGTGTATTTATGTTATCTACTTCCAATTCATATTAAAAAAATCAATCAATTATAAACAAAAGGAATAACTTCAATCATTTTCAAATCACAAATTTTTTTAATGCTATCTAACTACAATGACATTTTTCTCATAATAAAAAAATAATTTCAAAAAAAAATAACCATTAAAATAGTAAATAAAAAAGATTATGTTAGAAACCATTGCAAACTACAATCATTTTTTTTTTTTGTGAGTGTTTATGTTTACCTAACCTCAATCATATTAAAAAAAAAAATTATAAACAAAAGGAGATAACTTCAAATCATATAAATCACAATTTTTTAATGCTATCTAATTATCATCATAATTAAATTAAATCATAAATTTAAGTCAATTGAATAATAAATAAAAACACAATAATTCGTATTTTTCAAAAAACCATAGTGAGTTAAAAGATCAATTACAATTTTTTTGTCAAAATACAATCTAACATAATCATCATATAAATTGTACATTATGTGACCCTAATGAGACAATCCATTTTGTTTTTCAAAAAACACAGTGAGTTAAAAATCAAATCACAAATAAAGTGAATTGATAGTTAAAAAAAAACATAATAATTTTTTTCAAAAAAACACAGTGAGTTAAAAAAATCAATTACAATTTTTTTTTACAAAATACAATCTAATCATTATCAATAATTGTACTTTAAAAATCAAATTAAAAAAATCAAATAAATCACAATATTTTTATACCTAACTAACAATCATATTTTATAAATAATTGTAAAAAAAACCATTAAAAACAGTAAATAAAAGATTAAATCACATTAAAAAAAAAGCCATTGAACAAACTACAATCACATCACATCACATTTTCCCATAATAAAAATAATAAATGAAAAAAAAAAGAACCATTGAACTAATTACAATCACATTTTTTTCTTTGTTAGTGTTTATGTTTATCTAACTTCAATAATATTAAAAATAAAATTAAAATAGTAAATAAAAAGATTAAATAACATTAAAAAAAAAACCATTGAACTAACTACAACAATCATATTAAAAAAAACAGTCATTGAACAAACTACAATCACATCACATTACAATCACATTTTTTTTCTTTGTGAGTGTTTATGTTTATTTAATTTCAATCATGTTAAAAATAAAATTAAAATAGTAAATAAAAAGATTAAATAACATTAAAAAAAAACCATTGAACTAACTACAACAATCATATTAAAAAAAAGACCCATTGAACAAACTACAATCAAATCACATTTTTCCCACAATAAAATAAATAAATGAAAAAAAAGAACTATTAAACTAACTATAATCACATTAAAAAAAAAAGAATCATTCAACTAATTATAATAACATTTTCTCTTTGTGAGGGTTTATATTTATCTAACTTCAATCACATTAAAAAATCAAGTTATAATTTTTTATTCGCTAGACAAATCACAAATATTTTAATGCGCTATCTAATTACATTATTAAAACAGCAAACAAAAAGAAAAGTTAAGAAGGAGAAAAAAAAAAAAAAAGACTTACTGTTTGCATACGTGGTCACTGAAATTGAAAGTGTAGAAGTGAGAAATCAAGAATGAGAAAACAAAAAGAATACTCACTGTTTGCAATAGGTATGTGAAAAGTTAAAAAAAGAGTGTTTGTATTGGAGAAGTTAAAAAGATTTGGAAGAACTTAATAAGTGCTAAGTTTTTTTTAAAAAAAACAATCAAAAAAATTAAGAAATTAAGATTCAGATATTGGAACTCCCACAAAACTTGTGGGTTAGAGATAGATCTAAATAAATAGATAGATATAGATATAGATATAGATATTTATATTTTTTTAAAATTTTTTTAATATACAAATTATTTGTTTTGGAAAAGGTACTGCAGTAATTATGAGAGAAGTCAAAAAGTCTTATGGGTTAAGAGAAGTTAATAAATGCTAAGGATACTTTTTTTTTTAAAAAATAAAAAATTAGAAAATTAGGATTGGCATATTGGAGCTTCCACAGGCCTTGGGGTTAAAACCCCCTTTTGCTTAATATATAGTATAGATTAAACAAAAGGGGGTTTTTAACCCCCAAGGCCTGTGGGAGTTTCAATATCCCAATTTGAATTTTCTAAATTTTTTATTTTTTATTTAAAAAAAAACTTAGCATTTATTGATTTGGTCAAAATCCCCTGATCAGCATTTATTAACTTTTTTCAATCCACATGTCTTTCCACATGACTGCATTTATTGATTTGGTCAAAATCCTCTCATACAAATAATTATAGATACAATCCGTGTATAGTTACTGCAGTACACTTTTCAACTTCTCCCATACACTATGGTTAGTGATAAGATTGTTAAATTATTTTTATAAAAAATCTTTAAAAACATAATTTATATATTAAAAAAAATCTAAAATAAATATAAATGTAACGTCCTCAAAATAAACTCATAATTCATATATTCATGATACATGAAATTGACAATATATTCAAGAGAATAAAGTGTACATCTATTTATCAGAGTATTTATCACAAAAGTATTATGTGTTGACAATAAAAGTAAATACCCTACGGGCTTACAACTTTCCAAGCCAACACTTAATTACAAAAAAAGAAAGTACTAACTCATACACATTAAGCCCTCGGGTTGAATTTACATGTGATACACAAAAAGGTAAATGACGAAAAGGGATCTTCAGCCTCTAAGCCTCCCAAGCTATGTCCTTGGAGGTGACATATCACCTGAACCTGAAAATGATGTCCCATATAGGGTGAGCCAATGCCCAGTAGAGATATACTAAACCAAGTATGAGGAATAACTAAAACAATAGCATTTGATATATGGTTGACACTTATAAATCAACTTACAACACTTTTCAATTCAATATCAAGTACATCCATTATTCATTTCAGTTTCCTTCTCTTACACAGTTTCGATTCATAATTATGGCTCAGAACCTGGCCAAACAATTCAATGAGACTATAACACATATTAAAACACTTCCATACTTCACAATTCACATGAGAATATAACTCATATTAAAATACTTCCATACTTCAACACTTCTATATTTCAAGTAATACACAGATTTGCTGTATCAATGGAGTCCATCCCCTATCTCCTCCCAAACAGATTTGAGAGTCCATTCCCTATCTCCTCCTGTAACAACCCCAACCTCTGATTAACGTTAATCCATACTTAATTATGTCTAATGATAATTTAGGAGGGATTTGGGATTAATTTGCATGTGTGTTGCATTATTTTTGTGTTTCTATCTGTTTGCGATAAAATGACCTGTTCATGTCTTTGACTTTAAACTGCGAATTGAAAGCCTTATCGGCGACCGATTT
Organism: Camellia sinensis; assembly: GCF_004153795.1. Taxonomy (NCBI): domain Eukaryota; kingdom Viridiplantae; phylum Streptophyta; class Magnoliopsida; order Ericales; family Theaceae; genus Camellia; species Camellia sinensis. The sequence goes on from NW_021030803.1 coordinate 11,230, forward strand.
AGAAATTGATTAGTGCTTTATACTAGTAAGAATATATGTGATTTCATGGTAGGTTTAATTAAAATTTGATTTGGTATGATTAAATTAGATTAAATAACGTTATATTAAATTAGTTAAGTTTATTACCAAATTGCCATTGAGTGGCCCATTACCTTAAATTTATAAATAATCTTGATGGTTTAAAAAAATAAGATGTGTATATGAGTGCACATCTTATTGAGTGGTGCACATTTAACAGGCTTCCCATAGAATAGATATAGATATAAATATTTATATTTTTTTTAAAATTTTTTTAATATTACAATATTTTGTTTTGGAAAATGGTACTGCAGTATTATGAGAGCAAGTCAAAAAGTCTTATGGGTTTAAGAGAAGTTTAATAATGCTGAGGGATACTTTTTTTTAAAAAAAAAATAAAAATTAGAAAAATTAGATCTGGCAACCCCCAGAGGCCCTGTTGGAGTTCATATATCCAATTTGAATTTTCTAAAGTTTTTTATTTTGTTATTTAAAAAAAAACTTAGCATTTATTGAATTTTGGTCAAATCCCCTGATCACATTGTATTTAACTTTTTTCAAAATCCACGATGTTTTCCCATATGAACTGCATTGTATTGATTTGGTCCAAAAATCCTCTCATACAAATAATTATAGATACAATCCGTGTATAGTTACTGGCAGTACACGGGTTATCAAAGTTGCAAAGGCTCTCGTCCCATCACACTTCATCGCGCGCTTTCTACTCGCGAGATAAAAGTGTCTAGAACTTCATCTTTATATACGAAAAATAAACGGTGTAAAAAAATCATAATTTATATATTAAAGAAAAATCTAAAATAAATATAAATGTATACGCCCTGCAAAAATAAACTCATAATTCATTATATTCATGATACATGAAATTGACAATATAGTTCAAGAGATAAATGTGTAATCCTATTTACCAGAGTATTTATCAAACAAAAGAGTATTATGTGTTGACAATAAAAGTAAATACCCTTACAGGCTTAGTCAACTTTCCAAGCCAACTTAATTGACAAAAAAAGAAAGTACTAAACTCATACATCATTAAGTCGCCTCAGCTTGAAATTTACATGTGATCCAAAAGGTAAATGAACAAAAAGGGAATCTTCAGCCTCTAAGCCTCCCAAGCTATGTCCTTAAAGGGTGACATATCACCTGAAACCTGAAAATGATGTCCCATATAGGGTGAGCCACTAAACCAAGTATGAGGAATAAACTAAAATAATAGCATTTGATATATGGTTGACATTTATAAATCAACTTACAACACTTTTTCATTCAATATCAAGTAATCCATTATTCATGTTCAGTTTCCTTCTCTTATAACAGTTTTGAATTTATAATTATGGGCTCAGAACCTTAACCAAAACAATTCAATGAGACTATAACACATATTAAAACACTTCTATACTCACAATTCACAATGAGAATATAACTCTTTAAAACACTCCATAACTCAACACTCTCCTATATTTCAACTAATACACAGATTTGCCTGTATCAATGGAGTCGCATTCCATATCTCCTCCCAAACAGATTTGGAGTCCATCCCCTATCTCCTCCTGTAACAACCTCAACCTCTGGATAACGTTTAATCCGTACTTAATTTTGTCTAATGATAATTTAGAGGGATTTTGGGATTAATGCATGTGTATTGCATTATTTTTGTGTTTCCTATCTTGTTTTGGCCGATAAATGACTCTGTTCATGTCTTGATTTAACTGCGAATTGAAAGCTCCTTAATCGCGAGCCGATTCAAGAAATTTGATTAGTGGCTATCTGAGTAAGAAATTAGTTGATTTCATGGTAAGTTTTTTAAATTAAAAAATTTGATTTGGTATGATAAATTAGATTAAATAACGTTAAATTAGCATAGTGAGAGTTTTAGTTACAAACTTTGCCAATTGAGTGTGCCGTCATTTACCTAAGGCAACCTTGGACTGATTCATACATTTGTTGTATCTTTTCAATTCATCCCATTGAGTAGACCAAATCGTGAGAGAGAGAGAGAGAGAGAGAAGAAGAGAAGAGGAGAGAGAGTAGTGAGAATAGGGAAAAACTTTAGTTTTCAACAAGATTTTTGCTTGGAAATTTGAGGGAATTATAATGAAGAATTGTAAAAATTTGAGCCTCCATAAATCATCTCTTCTTGATGTGAATTTAGTTTATACCTTGCAATAGTCCATGGAAAATTGAAGATTAAAGTCAAGAATTAGTTTAAGATGTTGAATTGTAGTAAGTAATTCATGCATGCAGTGGCCATCATATTGAGTTTTGGAAGAATGTTTTCATGATTCCCATCACATCGCATGTCCATATTTGGTTGTCCATGAATTACACCTGTTTTGAGCTCAAAATCTTGACATTTGGTCCATGTTTTAGAGCATTAGATTATTCTAATGAACACTTGCTTATGCATGAATTACTTCTCAATTCACACATTTAACTAACTGACTTTTAATTATTCAATTTTTACCCAATGGACTATGCAAGGTATAACGTTAATATTCACAATCAGAAGAAATGATTATGGAGGCTCAATTTTTACAATTCTTCTATAACTGTCCATCAAATTTCCAAGCAAAATCTTGTTAAACTAAGTTTTTCCCTATCTCCTACTCTCTCTCATCTCTCTCTTCTCTCTCTCTCTCTTCTCTCTCACGATTTGGTCTCTCAAATGGATGATGAAAAGATGATTACAGAACAAAACTGTAATGAAATTAGTCTCAAGGTTGCCTTATAGT
>NW_021030806.1:0-20403 GCF_004153795.1 Camellia sinensis
TCTTAAATTATCTTTATTTAATGATGAATGGTGTATGATGTAGTGTGAGCTCTTCAAAAAGAGGCAATTGTCAGGACATTTTGTAATCGATTTAATTTTAGTTTTAATTTATTTACTAAAATTAAAAAAATTTCTTAAAATTTTCGGACTAGTCGGCACCTTTTTTTATTGCATTTTATTTTTTTATTTTTCTCTTTATACTTCTGATTTAAGAAGTCGTTATTAGGTCTGCTGTTGAGAGTTGGTCGTAAAGAGTATTCCTCGCATCCGCCCATATGGTGGTTCATGTGCATGACTTCATTGGTCATCTTACTTATGGTGTCAATGGGGACGCTATGTTGTAGTTGGATATTGACGGTTTATTGACAATGTCTTTTGTTGAAGGATCTAAGATGGCTAAGTTTACCAGTATTTTTGGTTGTATGATTTTCCAGACTAGTGCGTCCATAATTTCCATTATGATGATAATAGAGGATTGTGGGCAAATTTTCTCATTTAGTTAAGATTGTTCTCTCGAGTGGAATTTATGATGGGCCAGGGTCTATCGATTGAGAGTCTGGAAATCATGAGAATTGTGAGAGTTCTCTGAGATACTAATTATGTATTTAGCTGATTGACCATATTCCCTTCGACGTCTGCGTGATTGCTATCAGTCTATTGACTTCTAATATGGGTATTGATCTTCCCATTACACAAAGTATTTCATCGAGCTAGTTTATTTCCGAAGCTATCTGTTTTGATTGGATCTTGAAAAATTTATTCTGGAGACAAAACACTATCTAGCAATGTTGAGGCGTATTAGATAACGTTTTGCCCTAATCTCTATGTTCAATGGCTGAATGTGCTAGATTTATCGGTAAATGCAAAGCTGAAGTCTAGTTACACTGACATCTACCAAAATGTTCTGACCTCTTGTTGCACTTTTCTATCTTCTAAATAGGGCTGCTCTTATATCTCATAGTATAGAGTCAATTGTAGGCTTAAGCCAGAGCATCATGCCTTGCCTATAGGAGTCTTGAAGACTGCTGTAATGGTGATAACTCGTTTATTTCTGTTATCTTCGGCTAAGGTGTATATATGGGTTTGAGGTCTTCATTTCTTGGCTTTTCTCACAAAAAGACTATCGAATGACTAGATGTCCTTGAAGAAATACATTGCTAGCACTTACATTGGTCAAATGCTATCATTGGTGCGATTGGTCTGATTTCTAAGTTTAGAAATGTGGTAGTTGTTTTTCTTGAGGCTATTTTTTAGCATAGTTGGTAGGTTTCGAATAGTTGCTCTCAATTATTTTTCGTCGTTCGAAGCCTGAAGTCTGGCTACTTCGACTGACCTTTTTGCTTTAATCCATAATTTTTTCTTGAAATTCTGGTTAGGCCATTCACACATGTCTGCACATCTGGAGGATTTTTGTGAATCGATTGAGGTCAGCAACTACTCGCTCTTACCAATTATCTGGCTAATGTGAACTCCATAGTAGCAAAGAAATGGTTGACCGTCATTCCTTGCTTAAATGTGTCCAGGTAACTTGCTATTACGATAAATGCTAGACTTAATCTTCGGCATAGTCAACACCTAAAGGCTGGTTGACCGATAGTTCCTAAAATCTTTTCGAACTAGGATATGGGAAAATTTAACTAAGCGGTTCTACTTCTAGTTCAGTCATGGTAATTACCAGGCTTGTTCCTTTAGGCTACAATAGAAAGAAAAACATTTATAGACAAAGGGTTTATTTTAGATTTTTGAAAAATATTATACTAAGAGTGTTTAAGTTGACAGGGCTAGCTGGGTGGCTATGGCTATTCCAAAAGGTTACTTACAAAGAACACTGTTGGACTGGGTCTAGGTCTATTCTGAGTAATAGGTCTAAAGACTGTTTCTGCCTTCATGAATGGAAGAGCGCAATCCCTAAGTATTCATGGTTTTAGCTGTTCTCAATTATTGCACAAAATTAACTGGTTATATTTCTTGCAAAAAATTTCACTACCTTAACTAATATGTTAACCTATTATCAGCTCCATTTATACATATGTTCAAACATTCTACATTATATCCTTTGTCCTACTATACAGTTAAAATTTAGCCTATCTTCTATCGGTACAATTTACGCTTTTAAGTTTATATATGAAGTCATAACTATAAGCTTCACAATTTCGTTCATAGTAAAAAGGTTGTCAAAAATAATCTAATTTAGTATTACAATTGACTTATCTACCTGCCTAGTATTTTCAAATTTAGGCTGGTCAGTTGTGTCGTTTTTTTTTTTTAAATAATTTCAGAACTATATTTAAATATTGTTGCTTATATGATTTTACTATATACCATTATGGTTTAGCTAATAATATTGTCCCCATCCTAATTGACTGTGCAGTCTGTTGCTTACGACTATATATGATCACTATTTCTAAGGGAAGTTGTCAGGATCTGGTGTAAATTTCAAAATGTTCATTTAATTTTTGCAACTAGAGCCATATCGTTGATTGATTAAAATATAATTTTGTCTTGTTTGGAATGTGTGAGATGATTGGGTCCTATTATCTTCACTAAGAGTGGAATTATACATGCGTGCATAATTTAAGATTCCTTAAAAAGAAATTGAATTGTTTTGTATCTTCTAATTGTATCTGGACTATTCTAGAGTTTTCTGACTATATGAGGTTGATGTACCTAGTTTTTACCGATCGTAAAAAGTTTCTATATGTGGCGTTATTTAATACATCTTTTCTTGCTAATTACTATTCATAGTTTATGATTTCTTAATGCCTAAATATAATGATCTATGTGATATTCTATATCTAGGTGAATTAGTTAATGATGTCATCTATGTTATATCAATATTAAAACTATATTTTATAAATATGTATCCCATTTGTTACGGCTGAAAATATGAAGGTGCATTTTCTTAGTCCATCAATGGCTGACGTAGCCACTCTTAAGTGTCCACATGTGGGCCAAGTAAAAGGTTGTCAAGATTATAGCTTTCCTTTCCATTTTTCATCTGCCAAAATCTAAGCTTACAACAAATTTGCTAAATATCTAGCTTGTTGTATTCTGTTATTAAGATGATCGTTTATCTGGTATATTGAATTTATTCATCTTCTGTATTGTCATTTAATCTTTTATAATTTATAACCATTTTAGCTTTTCCTCTTTTTGTCTCTGCATGAGTTCTAACCATAAATACAGCGTTCCTATGCGGACTATTACTAGGTCTAATTACTCCTAAATTTAGTAACTCCTTAATCTGTGTTCTAAATTCTTTTATATCTGCTGGCGTATGATCTATTTGTGCTAAGGTAATCCTGTAATCTTTATTTTTTATATCTAAGCTGGCTAAATTTTTTTTTCTTTCCCAATATTTCATGAACTATTCTCCTAAAATTTCTGTTGTTTCGGCTAATCTTATTATTTCATTTAAATCATTTTTCTGTTCTTCTGTACACTGGTTTTTTTCTTTAATTTTTCTATTTTTGCAAAAATTAATTCTAGGTTAACTGTTTGTTGAAAATCTTCTAAATTCCAATAGTCTCCTTTTTCTTCAAAATCTTCTAGATCTTCATAATTTTTTATGTCTAACTTTTCTAAAGAAGTATTTGCTATCTCATCAGGTATATATTTTTGGGCTAGCTCGGGAAAAATATTTCTACTAGGAAATAAAAAAACTAGCGAGGACTGAATCTACTCCTAGGGTACCACCATGCTTCACACGTAACTCTGATGAATGAGCGATGGTGCTAAGGGCATATGCTGTGGGTGTATGTACAGTTCGCTTGAAGAAACTAATGTTGTGTTGGTTGATAAACATGCCGCCCTGTAAACTAAGTATGAAATTAAGTCCTAAGATGAAAGGATGATTCTGTCGGGTATTTCCAATCCAAACTTGAGGTAAAGGGAACCAGTCTATATGCTGATCTTGAGAACCTAGATGATGAAAACTAATTTGTGCTCCATTGATGCAAATGTGTATGTCTGTTTAGTGTCATCGGCTATACTAACTAAAGCTGGGGTTGTTAAAGCTATGCTCTATTCCGGTGGAACTACTTGTTGTTCAATATATGATTTACTGGCTCCTGTATCTATCATGGCATCTATACTAAGGGTCTTTTCTGCAAATTTGATTACACAAGAGATCTCAACTAAATTTGGTTTGGGTATAACCGGGTAATTAAATGGTAAATATATATTATCTGGTTGTGTTTAAGAATATTGACTAAAGGGTTGAGAATCAACTAGGTTGACTAATTCTAAAGAATTCATATGTTCTTCAATCAGTTTATCTTTTAAAGGGTACTTATTGTGAAATTGTTCTAGCTGCTGTTTAAGCTGTCTATTTTCTAGTTCTAAACATTCTATGTCAAACCTAGTCTTAGTTTCTATCTCGTGTATTTGTAACTTGAGTTTCCTTACTTGTAATTCTAAATCTCTAATTATTAAATGTAATTCTCTGCTTTCTAGACTATGATCTTCTCTAGTATTTCCTAATGTTATCTTATGTGTCATGTTTAATTTTTCAAGACAGACTATACAATAGGTTATACTGCATAATAAACATTGAGCTCTCTTATCTTTGGCTGGAAACCAATTACAATAGCTGTATCTAGTGGTATCAAATCCTAGTCCTATTTGAAAATTATGCTTACATTCAGTATCTGCATTACATTCCATCATAAAGAAAGTATCTTGGGAAGGAGTTAGTCCTATTTCCTAGTTGAGTTGTCCTAAAAGATTATCTATATCTGTATCACTTTCTGAATTACTATCTGAACTTATGGCTTCTATTTGATATTCATAATCACTGACTATGGTATAGCTTCTGAATCATCGTTATTTATGCTAACTATATCTTCTTCTAAATCTTCTATAATATGAAGTCTTTCTATTTGTTTATTAGTATTAGGCCTTTGTCGTTTTGGGAAGTTTTTTGCAAAATGATTGGGTTCTCCACATATAAAACAATTGCACTTTTTACTGTTGGGTTTTCTAACATATTTTTGTTTTCTTTTATCTTTTTCTTCTTTGGGTAATCTCTTATAATTTGTCCTATTAAAAGTTCTACTTTTTTTAATGAATTTTTGTTTTTTTCATGGTTTTCTATATTTTTTCTTCCAATATTTTTCTTTTCTATATTTTTCATATTTTTTTGTATTTTTTCCTATTATATTTATCTTCATATTGCTGAGGAGTATATATTACACTGCAACAAAAGCCGTAACTTTGTTTTTTCAAATCTTTCTATATTTTAACTTCTATACATTTTTTTCTAAGTTTATAAAATGTAAAAACTATTCTAGGTCCTATTCCTAAAGTTCCTCTTATTTTTATTTCTCTTGTGGCTATTTTTGCTGGTAAACCTGCATAATAGACTAACTATTTATTTTCTATTTCTCTTCCTAGTTCTCCAGGTAATTTTCTAAAATATTTATTTCCTATTTCTTTATCAAAACTTTTTCCAATTCTTGCTGCTATGGCTAAGTTTTCTTTACTAAAAGGTACAATATATTTTCAATTTCCTAATGTTATTTGGTCTAGCTCAGTTAATGCTACGCTTTGAGCGGAATTATTTCCTCTAGAAGGATCATATTCTATAAGTATTTCTTTAATAAAATTTGTAAAATTCCACGGGTTATTACCTAACTCTTTGAGCTGTTTAATTATTTCTTCATATTTTCCTTTGAAAGTTAAATAAATATTATAAGCTGAATCTCCTAGAAGTGTCTCCATATATTCCCACATATCAGTTGATTCATAGGGACTGGTCATCCATGCTTTTATTGCATATTTTTCCCATCTTTCTATTACTTCCTGCCATATCTGAGGGTCGAATCTGGCTAAATCTAAAAGGGTTCCTTGATTATTGACTGGCTGTAATTGTATACTCATATTTAGTTGTCTACGCTTTCCATAAAACTTATAATTTTTATTTGGATCTGCGTGACTACGTCCTGAACTGGCTGATGGTCTTTTTCCTTCTACTGCATAATGCATTGGTTCTATGGGATCTTCTACAGTTGGTTGAGGGTTATTAGTTCTTGTGTTTTCTGTATTCATATAAAAAGCATCTTCTAGGTTAGATTGTTCTGGTATTCTAAATATTTTGCTAGGATGTATATTATCTTCTATGATATCATCTACATATTCTGTATGAAATTCCTGATTCAAAAATGACACTGCTTCGTCATGGGTATCTCCTCTGGCTAGGTATTCATAATATCTAGCATCTAATATCTTATTCATGTCTTCTAGGGTAAATTTTTCTAAATCTATTTCATCAATATTATATATCTTATTTTGTGACATAGTTTTTTCCTGTATCATTACATAAAGCTGATTTATTTCACTACGATTATCTTGATTTTCTTCCCTATCTATACTGCTGAATTCATCATCTTCAGACTTTTCTGGTGCTACATAGGTATACTGGATAAATCTTACTGCATAATTTCCATCTGCTGTTTGATATAATAAATTATCTTGAGGGCCTAATCTCTTTTGTCCTAGAAAATCTCCTAGTTTTCAATCTAGTGTTGCATTATCTTCAGAATTAAATTTTTTAGCTGGTAATGCTTTTATTCCTTTTGCGCCTAATAACTTAACTATTTTTTTATTAGCAATCTTTTTATTTCGTCCATAGATCATCTTCGAAATAATCGTAGCATAATCAAAGATCAAGATAAAAAATTAGATTATATCCACGGCCAGTGTAGTTCAATTTTACAAAAATGAACAGATATAAATTTAGAAAATTTTTCCACAAAGCTAAAAATAGAAACTTTAATTTCAGCTATAAATACTAGTAACTCAAAACAAATAGAGTTAGAATTTAAACAATTAATTGAAAAAATCCATAGTCAGACAAATCAATTAGCTAAACAAATAGAACAAATCAACCAAATTCAAGATAATCTAAAACAGAAATTAGAAATTTTAGAACAACTTGTAAGATCTTAGTTTATGAGTAGTGATAAAAAAGCTAATAGAGGTTACCAGATTATTTTAAAACAAGCAGAAGATTTTCATAATAACCCAAAAGGAATTAGTAGCTATCAAGGAATAAATCAGTCAGATAAAATATCAGTAAGACAAAATAATATAGAAAAGTAAGAGAGACAAAATAATAACAATCTTCTGTGTAAATGAAATAAATAGAAACAAAGCCAAACAAAATAAAATAAAACTTACATCTTTTATTTTGTAGAACCGAATAAATAATTCAAAGATCAAGTCGAGTGTGTGACACTCTGTCCCTAAGACAGATTCGCCCCGCTACGGTGCTTACGGTTGAGTGGCGTCTATCTCCCAGGATACAATGATCTTCACAAATTTGTAGAAGCACTTCAAACAAATTTGTTCGGCGAACCAAACCTGTGATCTATACTCTCTTTAATTTATTCTAAAACTAAATATGAAGAATAAATGTACTAGAGCAAAAATGGACAGCAATGAGACAATAACTTGACTAATTTTCGGATGTCTCTAAGTGTAAAGATTGCTGGAATATAATCTCTATTTATAGGCAACAAAGTGACAGTTGGAATAGTCCGAACAGGTATAACAAATTGAATGAACAGATGTACTTTTTAATTCAAACAATTCTTCTGACCGTTTGTTTGGAACAAATTTTCAAACCTTTTGTTTTGAAAAATGTATCCGTTGCAAACAAATATTCAAACTAACCACTTAGGAACTCAAAATTTGAATTTAGAATTAAATTAAATTCTCACAATTACAAATTTTAGGAAACCACTAGGAAACCCAAAATTTGAATTTAGAATTAAATTAAATTCCCACAATAATTTTTATTGAAAAAATTCAAATGAATTTTATCTAAAAAATTAATGTTAGACTCGAAAACGACGTCAACTTCCCATTCACTCATAAATGGTTTTGACGTTCCGTCACGTGGCAAGGAGCACGTTACCTCTTCGGACCCACCCCAAAAGACGTTTGGGGCCCACTCAATTTTGGCCTCAAAGTCTACCCAAAAGAGCTTCACCCTCTCAGAAATTCTACGTCTGGGAAAGAAACCTGAAGACTCTCCAATCTCTCTTGAGCGCAAAAAACCTAGCTCGAGCGAAGAAGCAAATTATAATAGGCTCGCTTGAGCGCAAGAAGCCTCGCTCGAGCGAAGAAGCCAAAATCTGGGCAACACCAATCTAGACCAACTAACAACCAACCTATTCCAAACACACCCAACATGCTCTAAAACTCAAATTCAAATAGTAAAAGGGGGAAAAGAAGACATGGATACAATATTAAACCACGAAACCCGAGTCTGAAATGTAACAAAGGTTGGGTCAAAGCCAGGATCGCTATATTATGTTATTATATACAACTATAGCTGTAACAAATTAACTATAATATATATGAAAAGTTATATTAAGCTTTCATTTTTAATTAATTGAATTATAATTAACAAACTAACAAATAGCAGTAATGGTATAATGAGATAGAAAGAAGATAAAAATAAAGAATACAATGATATTTAAAAGTTTTAAATTTACCTAGTTATACAAAAATCTAATGTTATAGTAAAATCTTGAATTCTCAATAAATTTTTGCATTTCTATAAAATAAAATGACAATAAAAAATAAAAAAATTGATACCCATTTTTTTTACTTCAATTTTATGGTCTTCATTGAAGAAAACAAAATCTAATCAAAATTCTTGGCACATAACGGGCATAGATACTTCAATTGCAACCATAATCACCAATAATTCTTCTTCATCATGCAAACCTGTAAACAAATACATAATCCTCACTAAAATCAAAACAAAAGCCAAACCAACAGCAGAGAAAAAGAATCACACATAGAAAAAATAAAATTAAAAAACAAATAAATTTATGGAGCGAGAGAATGTTACCTTCAATAACTTAGACTTCACCTAACCCAATCTATTAGCTCCTCTGCCAGTGCTTGCGAAGTTTAGGAGTTGGGATGACTAATCAGATTATTCTTTAAATAAGACTTGAAAATTGATTAATTTGTCCCATTAAATGATTTAAAATCTTGATAGATATACATCAGAAAAATAGATAATTATTTTATTAATTCAAGTTTAGATATTGTCATGGTTTTTTGAGATTCATATCTAAATTCTTATCTTTTTATTATTTTTATTATTTTATTTTTGTGTGGTTTCTATTTTTTTTTTCAATTTATTTAAGATGGAGTCGTGGGTTTCTATTTTTTTTTTCATTTAATTTATCTGTGATTTCTTTTTGTTTTTAATTAATATTATTTAGGTAAGTTATGATGTGAGTTAGATATATGATAGACATGTGAGTTTTATTGATTTAAAATATGATAGTGGGAGATATTTTCAAACAATATTTGTTTAGATAGACTTTATAAATGTTACCCAAAAAGTAATCTAAGAGGGATGGTGAATTAGGTTTTTACAAATTAAAATTAATAATATCCCAATAAAATTAACTACTAGTATAACAAATTATTAACAAGTACAATGATGAACTTAGCAGTAAATGATCAAGCAAAATAACAATGAAGTATAACTAACATACATGGTAAATCAAATGATTAGCACATGAATATTAGATAGATATAGTAGTAGTAGGAAAGTAAAGAGATTAGGGAAGATAAGAAAAACAGATTTATAGTGGTTCTGCTTCAACTAAGCCTACATCCACTCCTCAAGCTTCACTTGAGATTTTTCACTGTCTTCTAACTTCACAGGGTGCTAGTAACCTTTTCACAGATGGCTCAATCCCCCACAGATTTTACCTCGACGTTCTAAGTCAAGAACACTGAGTGTACTACACTTTTACAAGGTTAAAAAGAAGGTGTTTTTGCTTTCACAGAAAGCTACAATAATTATCTCTCAAAGATAGATATAAAAATGAAGCTCTGATCTTTCTGTAAACTTCACACAGGAAAGATGAGCTTAATGCTATAAGGCTCAGTGTATAATTTCTGAGAGAGGATGCAAACAAAAATTGAAGAACATTTCTCAGAGAATTTTTCATAGAATAGATGTGAATGATTATAGATCAAAGAATATTTTCTGATTTTTTTTTAACATGTTTACATTAGAGACTTTGGTATATATAATGAAACTTATTGCCGTTTATAGCCGTTGTATTCATTTGAATTTATAGTCGTTATAGCCGTTGTATTCATTTGAATATCTTCTACTCCATCATTACTAATTTGAATATCTTCCACTCCATCATTACAAATTTAAATATCTTCCACTTGAACCTTTTGGCCTGCTACTGTGCTGGGCTGCTTGAACCTTTGTTTTGAGCTGTTTAAACTCCTGATTTAATCAAATATTAAATATATTCTAACAACATTTAGGATAAAGGTTTAGGTGAGAAATAATGGGATAAAATAAATTTTGATTCTATTTTTATTTTTCAAATAAATTAAAATATAATTAAATAAATCATCAAAATAAATAAATCTAACAATCTCCCCCTTTTTGATGATGGCACACAATGATATTTTGATTTGATTTGGGAGTAAGAAAGGCTCTCCCTCAAGTCATGCTCCTCGAATTCATTTCTAAATACATAGGTTAACACATGTGTAATAAATAAACTTTAATCAACAACATAATATAAGATTAAGATATCAAACTATAAATACATAATATCATATTAGTTTGAAAATAATACCATAATACATAACATCATATAATTTCTCCCCCTGTGACATTATTAAAAGGAAACCATGGGTCAGAATCTGGAGGAGGAGAAAGAGAATGATAGTGATAAATGGCATCTATACAATTCAAAACATATATATACATATATGCATACACATATAACTCGCCCGCGTCTCTCTTTTTTCTTCGATAAACGCGTTTGACATGCGACTTCACTTTTGAGTCATTGGCCAACAAAAGCAGGCCTCGATTTGTACTCGCCTCGGCTCCCTCTCCCTCATTGCCTGCTTCTCTTTTGCCTCCTTCTTAATCACACACTCTTCCATTTTCTTCTTCACCATTCTCTTCTATGTCTTCTTCACCACTCTCGTCTGTTTCTTCTTCCTCATTGAGAGACAAAAAAAAACTGAACGGAGGAGGCCAAACCTCAGTCTGTTCTCTTCTATTTCTCTACAACTCATTTCTTTTACACCTCTCACCTCTAAACCATGGCTTCCTCATCTCATCTCCTCACTCTATTTCTGGACCTGAACGATCCCATAAGCTCTGCTAGACCGAGTGCCCCTACTCCTACTCTTCCTGTCATTCCTTTTCCTAACCTTCCTATGTGTTTATGTTTAAGTGCTGAAAAATGAAATTAAAAAGTAGAGAAAAAAATAAGAAAATTAAGCCCAAACAAAAAATAATAATGAGAGACCAAATTGTTAATGATCTAATTCTTAATTTCTTAGCAAGAGCATACCAATCTCAAGACTATAATAGACATAACAGTGTATAGATCAAACAAGTTTGCCAAGCAAGAGCATAAATATAGAGCTAAAGTTTAAGTCACTCTTCCTTGAAGAAAACGATCTTCCTCTTACATTATCAACAACTAATCAGCTCAAAGGTCATGTTGTAAGAATTAAGATACCAAAAGTATGGAGATACCAAAATAATTAGAGATACTAAAACAATCAAGTATCTTTTTCTCTCCCGATGACATTTTCAACAAAATCAAGCACAAGGAGGGAGTATGGTACATCATATAGGATGAAAGAATGTAAGTCTCATTATAAATCATCTATATCAAGGTAGCTCTATGATACCAAAAAAATGATAGCACATAATGATCATACAATTGAAGCTCATACCATTTGACAATAATGGGCAAAAAAAATAGTAACATATGAAGGTGCAAGCCCATAAGTTTGATATTAAAAACAGAATAGAAACTGAGGGGATTTAAAAAAATAATCAAGTTTAAATTCTTTCCCTTGTTTCATTTGGCAAAATCAATAGGAGATATGATAAATGAAAACTCATAACTGAAATGTTCTTGTAAAAAATATCAAATAGGATGCCAAAATAATACCAACATGCAATCTAGCAGTGATACTAATATGCAATCTAGAAGATTTAACAATCATAGCTCAAGCATTATGTAGAATACCAAATATTGCTCATAATAGGTTAAACTCAATATAATCTCATGGAGCTAATGTAAATCTAAAAAATGAAGCATGTTCAAGGTATAGCAATCCATATGCCAAGAAAAATCATGAATTTCAATATGTACCACACATTTAAGCATATGCATGATTTTTAGGTAAGAGCATCATCAAAGAGTATACATTGCAAATCATATGAAGCATAATCAATCTTTTTCATATCAAAGTAATAACACTATTAGCTCGAAGGATATAAGATAGAATTTTTACCTCAAAAGCTTAAGAGAGCATATGAGGCATACCTTAGGTTTAAGAGATGGAAGCTTTTCAATCTTTAATTTTCTTTCATGAGGAGTTCATCTCAAAAGGGTTTAACAAGTATGTTAGCAAAATGATTTCTCCCTCTAAGTTAGTGCTACCCTTTTCTATTTTGTGTAAATATAGCATTCATAGAACAATCACTATTACTCAATAAAAATACAACACAAATCACTTCTTATCACAAACTAAAAAGGTGAAAAATAATTCAATGATCAAACAAGAGTTTGCAATGATATTTTTCAGAATTTTCAAGTTGTAACGCATAGCATAATATGCATAAGAAAATAGTTTTATGCTCTTTGTTTTATTAAGAAATGATGCAACAATCTTATTTAATCACATAACATTATCAAGAGACATTTTCATCAATTCAATCCACATGCTCAAGTGTGATAAAACATTTTACTCAATATGGAACACAACATGAATGTTATAAACAATTAATTCAACAATTTATCAATCAAAAGCATTTCATGAGATATATGCCAATATAATCCATATTCAAAAGATATTCAATAGGATAGATGAAATGTCTCTACAAACGTATGATACTTCTTTTTATTTAGACATTGTTGATGGATCATAATCAAGGAATTTCATAACTCATTCAAATATTCCAATGTAAAGCATATAAGCATGAAATTTTCATATTGAGCATACTCTTGAGATCACAAATGTAGAATTCAAAATATAGATAGTATACATCTAAAAAATATGCTATGACATCAAAATTGATTCTACAAAGATATGACTAAAAAAGGAATTAATATATTAGTATGAAGTCATATATAAGATGTGAAAAGTATGCTCATAAAAAAAATTATCACTTATTATCTCTTTTTCATAGCAATGGATGACATGATATAAAATGTTAATTGATACATGAATCATTCATATTCTAATAGGCATTCATCAAAATAATATAATTCTCATTTTTGAGTTCAATGAATGTTTGAAAGAAACTAACAGAACATGACTTAACAAACTTAGTACAATTAGGTTATATGGAAGCAATGATTAGACACAACCTATTGTACACAAATTACACCTTAAAGAATATAAGACTTTAAGCTTAAAGGTGTGCTAGGAGTTATACCTTCATGTACCTTTTTGGAATCTTCACCCATAAATTACCTCTATTGTTCATCTTGGTAATTTTCATTTCATCATTCTTCTTCTTGTAGGAGCTGATTTTACTCTTTAGATTGAACACTCTTGTTGTGCATTTCCTCTCGAAGTCCTTGGTGTTCTTTGAGATTCCACCTACAAAATATCTTGATTTCTTTCTTGGTACCCATACTTTCTTGGGTTCATGGGGATTAGTCTCAAGAACATTTAATCCAATAAAAGGTTTAGGAGGATCAAAACCAATGCCAATTTTGTCAAAAATACATCTTTTATTTCCAAGAAGCTTGTTGAGGTTTTCTTTTCCTTTTACAAATTTTTCAAGAGTTTTCTTTAAATCCTCAACATTGTTTTTCAAAAGGCTGCTTGAACCTTTGTTTTGAGCTGGTTAAACTCCTGATTTAATCAAATATTAAATATATTCTAACAACATTTAGGATAAAGGTTTAGGTGAGAAATAATGGGATAAAATAAATTTTGATTCTATTTTTATTTTTCAAATAAATTAAAATATAATTAAATAAATCATCAAAATAAATTTTGGATTTTATTTTTCTCTTTCAAATAACTTAAAACATAATTAAATAAATCATCAAAATAAATAATCTAACAATCTCCCCCTTTTTGATGATGGCACACAATGATATTTTGATTTGATTTGGGAGTAAGAAAGGCTCTCCCTCAAGTCATGCTCATCGAATTCATTTCTAAATACATAGGTTAACACATGTGTAATAAATAAGCTTTAATCAACAACATAATATAAGATTAAGATATCAAACTATAAATATATAATATCATATTAGTTTTTAAAATCATACCATAATACATAACATCATATAATTTCTCCCCCTGTGACATTATTAAAAGGAAACCATGGGTCAGAATCTGGAGGAGGAGAAAGAGAATGATAGTGATAAATGGCATCTATACAATTCAAAACATATATATACATATATGCATACACATATAACTCGCCCGCGTCTCTCTTTTTTCTTCGATAAACGCGTTTGACATGCGACTTCACTTTTGAGTCATTGGCCAACAAAAGCAGGCCTCGATTTGTACTCGCCTCGGCTCCCTCTCCCTCATTGCCTGCTTCTCTTTTGCCTCCTTCTTAATCACACACTCTTCCATTTTCTTCTTCACCATTCTCTTCTATGTCTTCTTCACCACTCTCGTCTGTTTCTTCTTCCTCATTGAGAGACAAAAAAAAACTGAACGGAGGAGGCCAAACCTCAGTCTGTTCTCTTCTATTTCTCTACAACTCATTTCTTTTACACCTCTCACCTCTAAACCATGGCTTCCTCATCTCATCTCCTCACTCTAATTCTGGACCTGAACGATCCCATAAGCTCTGCTAGACCGAGTGCCCCTACTCCTACTCTTCCTGTCATTCCTTTTCCTAACCTTCCTATGTGTTTATGTTTAAGTGCTGAAAAATGAAATTAAAAAGTAGAGAAAAAAATAAGAAAATTAAGCCCAAACAAAAAATAATAATGAGAGACCAAATTGTTAATGATCTAATTCTTAATTTCTTAGCAAGAGCATACCAATACTAATTTGAATATCTTCCACTCTATCATTACTAATTTGAATATCTTCCACTTAAACCTTTTGAACTGCTGCTGTGCTGATCCCATCCATCATTGAAAGTTCATGAGCCATGAGTGAGCCTAGGAGTTCTTCAATGCCTAATTTTGTTAGGTCTTTTGCTTCTTGGATAGTTGTAACCTTAGCTTCCCATTCATTTGGCAAAGACCTAAGTATTTTTCTTACAAGCTCATCATTAGTATAAGATTTACCAAGAGATTTTAGAGCATTAATAATATTGGTAAATTTATAAAACATCTCAGAAATATATTCAAATGATTCCATAGTAAAGAGTTCATAATCATGAATAAGCATGTCAATCCAAGACTCTTTTATTTGGCTAGTTCCTTCATGGGTAATTTCAAGTTTATTCCAAATCTCTTTAGTAGTAATACCCCCAGAAATTCTATTGTACTCATTTGCATCTAGTTCACACACAAGAATAAGCTTGGCTTTAGCATTAGCTTGAAAGAGTTTATAATCACGCTCATCAAATTCATCCTCAAGTTCAAGCACACAGATATGGTCTACTACCTTGGTAGGAATTTTAAGATATTTAGTGATAATGAGCCATAAAACATAATTGGTAGCTTGAAGATACAAAGTCATTTTTTCTTTTCAATGAATGTAATTACTACCATAAAAAAGAGGTGGCTTATTGCTAGCTTGTCTTACAACAGAGTGTAGACACCCCATTTTTGACCGTCCTCAAAACTTGGTTGTGCTTGCAGGTATACCCAAAAACTAGTTCGATTGCTCGCCGAGTACTCGACTGCCGCGGTGGAACGTCATAGGTTTGAGCTTTCTAAACCTTGTATCCTTTCTGCCCCTTTTTTTGGACCATGTGTTGGCCCTTTCTGCATGCTTTTTTAGAAGCACTGCCGACCACCTTTTGGCCCTGTCGGCCATTGATAGAGCCTACCGGCCATCAATGAGCCACTGCCAGCCACCACTGATGGCCGACAGACCCCTTGTCTCAGCAAGTTTCACTCCAGATCTTTTGAGCCAGCTGGTTTTCACTCATTTCCCCTCCATACACGTGTATGGAGGGATGAATCTCTTGCCAAGCTTGTTTAACAAGCTTGGCATTGTTTTTCTTCTATATAAGGAGAGGCCCTCTCTCTTTATCAGAGGTTCAGCCTTTTTAGAGAAGAAAGATCTCTTTCTCTCTCTCTCTCTCTCTCTCTATATTTCTCATTCTCTCTCTCTCTCTCTCTATTGCACAGAATAGTGCTCTAAAGTCCATTTTTCTTGCACTTTTGCATTACAACACATAGAGATACACCACCGTCTTTGGGCTGAGGTTTTTGGGGGTGTTACTTGAGCTCTGAAACTTGGTTTCCAGCCTCTGAAGTTGCTGGTTTCGAAGGTGATCTTTAAGGGTAAGTGTATTTCCTTTTTTAGCATTTATTTGTACCTCATTTTGGCCATCCTTGCATATTGTTTGATACTGCTCATATGCTTGTCATGGGAAGTGTTGATATAGCTAATATGCATATCTGTTGAAATGTGGATACAACTTGTATGCTTATCTGTTGAGATATTGGTATAACCTGTGTGTTTATCTATTGTAAAATGAGAAACGTTTAAAATGAGTCTTAGTCTCATACAAGTAGTTGGCCAGGTTCTGAGC
Source organism: Camellia sinensis (assembly GCF_004153795.1). Classification (NCBI taxonomy): domain Eukaryota; kingdom Viridiplantae; phylum Streptophyta; class Magnoliopsida; order Ericales; family Theaceae; genus Camellia; species Camellia sinensis. Next base: position 16,733 of record NW_021030806.1, read on the forward strand.
CATTGATGGAAATTGTGAAATTGATAAGAAATGGGAATGGATTATGAATTGGTTTATGAAAATTGAACACTTATCAATTGCTAATGTCTTAGTCATTGCTCATACTGTGTTTAGCATATCTCTACTGGGCTGTGGCTCACCCTATATGGGAATATCATTTTCAGGTACAGGTAGCATGCCACCTCCAAGGACATAGCTTGGGAGGCTAGAGGCAGACACACTTTTGTTGTCTTATTTCCTTTGATGTATTACATGTAAATTCAAGCCAAGGGCTTAATGTGTAATTGAGTTAGTACTCTTTCATTGTAACCAAGTGTTAACTTGGAAAGCTGTAAGCCCTTAGGGCATTTGCTTTTGTCGTTAACATGTAATACTTTTTGTAATGGAATTCTGATGAATAGAAGAATGTGGAGTTTTTATATATCAATGCATGTCTCTATTGATGGGTTTAATGTTATTATTTTGAGGGCGTTACAGCATACTAGCTATATCACACACCAACAGATAAGCATACAAGCTACATCATCACTTCCATAGATATGCATAAGAGCACTATCATACTTCCAAAGACAAGCATATGAGCTCTGTCAACACATTAATAGATAAGCATATGAGCTCTATATGTCAAGTTCATTGCCGGCCTATCCGGTTCTTTGGATGTTATTACATCTTCCCCTAAACCGTGGAGTACATCCCCTATCTCCTCCAACACGACACAATGCATATAAACAATAATTATACACATCATCACACAACACATAAATTTAATGTATTCTTTCAACCGTCATACTCAATGACACATTCCAGTGATTAGTTTCAGTTTACCTAATCATCATGCATTGTCTACAACAATCAAGACTATCCTCTACCGATAGCCCAAAGCAGTTATTTCTATACAGAAAGTAAATGCAACAATGGATATATAATCAACATTTCAACTAGATGAGGGATAAATAATCCAACTACACCCTTTAATCCCATATCTTCCAAATCAATTCCTCATTTCTCATAATTAATTATGCAAATTAATTAACCAATGTAATTATGGCATTTTCCATAATTAACATTTCAACCCTTCACGGTTTCATTTTCATTAATGGTTTAACATTAATTTCACTTTTCCATGCCAAACATGCATCTAGGTTTTATATAGCTAAAACCCCAACTTTTGTAAATTTACACAAAAGCCCCCAACTATCACAAAATTACCAAACCAATCCCAACATCTCAGAATACTAAAATTTAAAGACAAAGTCCATAGTAAGGAGTAGGTTATCCCTACCTCATCCCTACCTCAATTTCGGAGCCCCAAAGGAGATGAAGACCAAAACTAAAATGCTCCAAATTCCGAGATTTTCAGATTAAAACGACGCCCTCGACGATCAACACAACTTTTACAAAGGCCGAAGAGAATGAGGGCACTCTAACTAGATCAAACCCTAGAGAGAAGGGAGTTTCTAGAGAGAGAGGCTCTCAAAAATGGTTTTTAGAAAAAGTAGGAGAGAGAAAGGAAAGCAAAAAGTGATTTGAAATCACCCAGCGGACAACTCATATACGCATGACCCGCTCGAGCGGAGAACACAACGCTCGAGCGCCAGGAACAAAAATCTGAACACGCTCGAGCGCAATAAGGCCCGCTCGAGCGCCAAGACATAAGAATAAAGCACTTTCACTCGAGCGCGAAAACCAGTCCGCTCGAGCATAGATTTCCACCTCTCAGAACTCATACCTAGAAAGTACTACCCGCTCGAGGTCCACCAAACCCGCTCGAGCGCTACCGCTCGAGCGTAAACAAACCCGCTCGAGCGTAAAAATCACATCTGCTGAAGTTTTGCAGGAACACGAAATACTGGAGGTGTGCAATCCCCGCACGAGTGCAAGAAGACCCGCTCGAGCGGATCGCCTAAAAACTGGACAACAAGGAATTGAAACCAAGGCCTAACCAACCTGTAACAACTGTCACGACCCAAACCCGGCCCTATGGGTTTAGCACCGTAACCGGCCAGTAATCCGAGATTACCAAAGGCCTGCTTACCAGTAGCACAGTAAAACAGAGTACAGGGCCTGGCAGAAGCCAAAACAGTAAAGAAACAATGTCCAATGAGCTGTGACAGTCTGTATGCAAAATGACTTTCATACATATATACATAATCAGTACAGAACAGTATACACAATATATACAATTATTCAAACTTGGGATTCCATCCCTTACATAGTAGTACGATAAACGTTCAGTCTATACAATCCATTCGATCATAACAAACAGCAAGACAGTGCAGAATGGGGAATTGTAAAACACCCCTAAGCCTTAACACGATAGGCTCGGAACCTCGCAGTGAGGCACATAGGCTGGCTTGACAAAACTGGAGTAATCCTGACGCTTCTAGCCGCGGTCTGGTGCCTGTACGCCTACATATATATATGAGCAGTGAGCTAAAGCCCAGTGAATAACATAATGCGTAAAGAGGTTGAGAATGAATGTCCTTACAGTAATGAAAATAGTTCATTAAATCAGTATTTCAGTCGTTCAGTCGGTACAGTCATATGTGGTACATCTGTTAGCATAACAGTATAGTAAACAGTAGGTCTTAAAAGACCGAACAGTAATGATGGTCATCAGTCAGTAAACAGTGGTGGTTCCAACAAGGGAATCGACAGAGATCTCTGTAACAGTAACAGTAAACAGTAAACAGTAGGTACAAAGGATGCCACAATACAGTTCAGAATATAGGGCATACATTCATTCAATTAACGGTATTCAATTCAGAAACAGTACAGTTCAGTTGTTCAGAAAATAATCATTTTTGAACATATCTTTACACAATCGTTACTCACAGAGTTTGGGCTACGGTATGCTAGAGCGTGCCTCCCCAGTCGCCAACCCTACACAGTTCACAGGTTGAACACACACTAAGCTACACAGTTGGGAAATATCATAACTTAATCCCTAATGCCTCGGTGTGTTCTACATCTATATCCTCAGTAAGATGCCTTAAACTAGGCCTAAGAATGTCTAGAATGGGATGAGGATGCAAAGATGTGATCAGAAAACAGTTTCAAAATTTTCAAAAAATAGAGTCCCGCTCGAGTACAGGTTTCCCCGCTCGAGTGGACATGCAACAAAGGTACACGCTCGAGCGTCAACTTTCTCGCTTGAGCGTACTGTAAAAGTACTGGATGGGTGAAATCTCCACCCGACGCCCGCTCGAGCTTGAGACGCAAAACTCCGCTCGAGCGCCCAATCCTCCGCTCGAGCGCACTGTAAAACAGTGCAGAGAAATACTGGATGCTCGGATTATCCGCTCGAGCGCCCAATTCCCCGCTCGAGCGGAAGTGCAAAAATCTGGAAAACCCAGATTGCACCTCCAAGCTCAAACCAAGTTTTCACAATTCAAAACTCGACCTCCTGAGCTAAATTTCCAGAAAACATTTGTAAACACATAGAATAACATGGTTCAAAGCTCAATTTTGAGAAATCAAAGCCGAAGGGTGTTTAATTCAAACCCAATTTCAAACTATTTTCATGAACATGGAGAACATGCAAACATGCATGAATTCAAATCAATTCAAAGCTTCAATTTGATGCTCTAAGGAGCCAATTGATCCAAAAACAAGTTGAAAACATGGACCATTACAAAATTATGGACATGCATGTGACAATTTGCCATGAA
>NW_021030806.1:35382-46320 GCF_004153795.1 Camellia sinensis
TAAAAAGACAATAAGGTCTAAAGTTTGATGAATTTTTTTGATCGTCCAAATACAAATTTTATTACATCGAATAGATAATTATTTGTTTGATTATCTTGATTGTATTGCCTGCTACAAATTGACATATCAAAACTCTTTTTAATTTTATTCTACAAGGTAATCACAAGTAAATAGGTCTTTAAGTATTATTTGCCATGCATATTTATCTACTTCAAGGGTTCCTCATAGCCTTGAATTGTTCGGCATGTTCTTCATACCTCAATCTATTTTCTCTTATCTTCTCTTTCATTGGTACCATTTGTAACTTGCACTGAATGTATTTTCATTTCTATCTTTTCTTATAACCACCCCAGTATATAGCAATCCCAAAAAACAAGAATTTTACTTATAGCTCAAACATCATCACATGCAGCAGAAAGTTGGATTTGGCAGTTCAATCTATTCAAAATATCTACGTCTATTAACTCAATGCAAGAGTGAGAATACCAATTAAGCACATAAACATGTGGACATATATACATGTAAACACATAACAAACTAAATTACACTTGCAACTTTATGTCTTAGAAAAGAAGCATCGACACAAAGATGTTTCTAGATAACAATGACTCAAATAAAGCAGGCAGGAAGCATCTCTTTTAAGGGGCAACAGGCAAACAAGTAGATGGATATTCATGGCTTAATATATAGAGAATCTATCTCTCACTGGGCTTTAGCTCATTGCTCATATATATATGTAGGTGTTCAGGCACCGGATTGAAGCTAGAGGCGTCAGGGTTACTCCAGTTTTGTCAAGCCAGCCTTTGTGCCTCACTGCGAGGTTCCGAGCCTAACGTGTTAGGGCTTAGGGGTGTTTTACAATTCCCCCTTTTGTACTGTTTCACTGTTTTGTATAGACTGAATGTTTACCGTACTGTTATCTAGGGTTGAGTCCCTAGTCTGAATGATTGTAAATATTGTGCATACTGTTCTGTACTGTTTACGTATAAATGTATGAAAAATCTTTTTATATAGATTGTCGCAGCTCATTGGGCATTGTTTATTTACTGTTTTGGCTTCCGCCAGGCCCTGTACTCTGTTTTACTGTATTACTGTCCTGCAGGCCTTCGGTAATCTCGGATTACTGGTCGGTTACGGTGCTAAACCCATAGGGCCGGGTTTGGGTCGTGACACCCGTCTCGGGTTGCGGTCGAGCTTCAGGCCGTCCACGAGCTGCGGATCAATTTTACACTCTTATCAATGTGAATGTTAACATGTCAATGTGAATATTCACATTGTCAACGGGCCGGGTTGGGCCCGCCCTAGGCCGCTGGCTAATTTTACACTCCTGTCAATATGAATGTTAACATGTCAATGTGAATATTCAGATTGTTAACAGGCCGGGCCGGGCCGGCCATGGGTAGTGGGCGGGTTTCGAGCAGCCACGAGGTGCGGGCTAATTTTACACTCTTATCAATGTGAATGTTAACATGTCAATGTGAATATTCACATTATCAACGGGCCCACACCGGGCCGCAGGCCAATTTTATACTCTTATCAATGTGAATGTTAACATGTCAATGTGAATATTCACATTGTCAACGAGCCGACCCAAGCCGCCCCGGGCGGGTTTCGCGGCGCCACGGGACGCGGGCCAATTTTACACTCCTATTAATGTGAATGTTAACATGTCAATGTGAATATTCACATTGTCAACGGGCCCGGGCCGCCCCGGCCCGACTCGAATTTTTTCGGGCACCCACGAGGATCGACATGGGCCGGGCCCCTATACATTGACGATATGAACATTCACATTGACGGTGTGAACATTCACATTAGGGGTATTTTTGTAATTATGTCACCCATAAGACTCATTGAAACATAAGAAAATAATATGAACTAAATGGAACATAAATAGATGAAAATGGTATTTTGGTCTTCTTATCTCAAATAGGACCTAATGGAATAGTAAAAAAGAATATGGGTTGGATGGAATAAAGCTCTTAGAAAGTGAATTTATCAAAAAAGTTCCCTTAGAAAAACGAGTTCAGTGCAATTTAAATGAAAACAACTTTTACACATGATTTCAATTATACATTTTCTTTTAAATTTTAAAAGTATTATATTTAATTTTTAAAATAAATTTTTAATTAATTATTTAAAACCGTGCATAGCGTGAGTTTTATACTAGTAACTTATACATAAAGAATGCCATTGGTCATTCTTGGTTTAATTTCTAGAAACATCAAAAATACAAATACGATTTTATCTATTACTACCTACTTATAACTTTTGTTTAATTTAAACTACATAGTCTAAACTGACAGTGAATTAAATGAAACTGAATTCATTAAACAGTATTGTATAAAATAACTATAAATTTAAGAGGTACTTACGTGTAGGTCCTAATAAGTGAACTTATTGTCTAATAGGTCTTATGAGAAAAATTTGTCATAAAAAAAGCCATTAATTGTAAGTTTTAGCAACAACTTATAAAAATCATGATAAGAAAAAGTCGCTAATTGTTAATTTTTAGTGACATATATAAAAAATTGTCATAAAAAAATTATTTTTAGCGACAATTTTATCAAGATTTATTTTCAATATGACTTTATAGGAATTAAGTCTAATAATTAGGACTTGTTGGTAGTTTATCCTAAATTTTTGAACTGCATAATAATAAGTATAATAACAGGAGGCAACCTTACATTATTGTACAATGAATATGATTATTAAAATATATATATATTGCAAATCTGTCATACCTTATACATGATTTCTTACCTTAAATAAAATTGAAATGTAAGATATGTATATGTATATATATTATGGTTGTGTAGGACGTTTATTCTATATGTAAGATATCTATATTAGGTATATATATTACGGTTAAGTAGGAAATATACAATAAAATGCGTATGTATAAATGGCATTACGGTTAAGTAGCCGGGGCGGGCTCGGCCCGTTGACAATGTGAATATTCACATTGACATGTTAACATTCACATTAATAGGAGTGTAAAATTGGCCCGCGTCCAGTGGCGGCGCAAAACCCACCCGCGACCCATGGGTAGGGATGGCAATTTGAAACCGGCCCGATGGGGACCCGACCCCCCGACCCCTAATTGAGCGGGTTTTCCCCCGAAAAATACCCCCGACGGGACAGGGATGGTATTTAAAAATTAATCCCCGAACAGATTCGGGCCAGGGACGGGGATCAGTGTCCCAGCCCCGTACCCAGGCCGTCCCCGTCCCCGTCCCCGATCCTGTCCCGGTTTATCCCCGATGTTAAATTACAATTTTACCCTTATATACATATATATAAGCCACTGACTTCACTTTCTAAATAAATAAATATATATATATAAAGCACTCACTTCACTTTCTAAATATATATATATATATATAAAGCACGGACTTCAATTCACCCTCAGATTATTCAATTCACCTTCACTTTCTCAGTCAGATTATTTTGAGACCCTCGTCTCTCGGTTAGACTCTCTGTAATATATAGATCTGTCTCCTCTCCTCTCCAGTATTATTCAATTAACCCTCAGATCTCATCTCTCTCACACTCTCGCACATCTCCTCCTCCTTAGCGGCGCCACCACGCCACTGTCCAAGACGCCGGAGTCGCCGTATAGCTCGCACCGTCGCTTCACTCTCGCCTCTCTCTTCCACCTCTGTCCACCCACGTCCGCCTCCTCCATCGTCCATCATCGCCGCCGATCTCCTTCTTCGTTCGTCAGTCACCAAACCAGATCTGAGATAAATGATTCATAAAAAGCATAATAATTATGACACTTATTTTTTATTATTTCGTTTCTCATTAATAAAATTTTATTTACAAATCTAAAAGTATAGAATTATAGTAGAAAAAAATGAAATTAATGAACAAAGAGCAATGCTACAAATATTACTGAAAATATTATTAAAAGCATATATGCCCAAGCATTATTGGGTGACTAAGTATTATTATTATTTTGAATAAAGATTGGAACTCCCTTTTTTTCACCTTCTTTTGACCTCTTTTTTTTTATTGGTCACTTTTTCTTTTTGTTTGTTTGTTTGTTTTTTTTTTTCTCCTCCTCCAATCACCATCCGCCACGTGTGTATGGAATGGTGGGGATTGAAATTTGAGGGGGTCTAAATCATTACTGTATTATTTTTGACATCAATTATATTTTCTCCTGTACTTTTTCATAAGAGTATTAGTAATTGTTCATGAACAAGTAGTTTAATACTTGGGCTTCTTTTTATTCCCTCTTTAGCTTTGGTTGTCCTACTGTTCTTTCCTAAAGCACTAAATAACTAAGAGCATCTCTAATGGTAGTAGGTATTTTACCTATCTAAATATTACTATAAAGTATATATTTTATTTTGCCTGTCAACGATTTCATGTTTCTACCCCAACCATGCTCTTTATTTTAGCTATTCATCCAAATATTATTAACTTTATAGAATGCCACGTTAACAACAAAGATGGAGGGAAATAATCTTAATGATTAAATACATTTTGCCTAGCCTTGAAGGCTAGCTACATGTAGCTAGTGAATGTGAGCTGAGCCAAAATGCCTAAGCATATGCCTACTGCATTGGAGTTGAAAAAAGTGAGTCACATTAGGCATTTTGACTAACAAGCATCATATGCCTAGTGGTAGAGCATCTCCAACGATAATAGGTATTTTACATATTTAAATATTACTATAAAGTATATATTTTATTTTGCCTATCAACTATTTCATGTTTCTACTCCAACCATGCTATTTATTTTAGCTATTCATCTAAATACTATTAATTTTATAAAATGAATCCTCAAGTCAACAGAAGGAATCATTTATGCATCAACACTCAGCATATCGCCAATATTCATCCGGATAATTGAAATTCAAATCATTAAGCACACAACTATTTAGATGAGATAAATACATTAAAGGGGGGAAAAAAAAAAGATCAAACACTAACCAGCAAATTCACAAGGACAAACCAGAGAATTGGCTTAATTTCACTGTACAATTCTTGAATCACCCAATATGAGAAGGACCCATATCACCAGTTCGAAGAGATCCAGCGATCTCATCAGCAACAGTCAAGCATGATGTGATCCAACCACTCAGGGCCAACCACACCATCCTTGCCATCCAAAGGGTCATCCCCCATGGCACTGCCATGGTCTCTACCTTTTCTTCACCAAATCTTGAAATTTCTTGCTCAGACTGAACAAGTAATCAAGACCCAGTACCCCTTTTCCTGATTCAAACAAAACCCATTTCAGGAATTTTTAAAATATATGGGAATACAGACGCATACATATGTATATTTTCTTGAAGAAATCGGATGTGATTGGGGATTTTGAGATACCTTGTTTTAGTGAATCTTCTAGGAAGATGATCGAGCAGAAGGGATAGATAAGTTTTTTCTCTCCGTAGTTTTCAAGGTATTAGCTCTGAAGTCGGACGTGATGTAACTGCAAAGTACAACCATCAAGTATCAAATGTGGAATTTAAGAGGTAATTGCAGCGGAAAATGTTTGAGGATCACAATTTTTGTGATTATTATGGCTTAAAATTATTAAAATGATGTTATTTTAGCATGTTTTATACCTAAAATGATGTCGTTTTGATAGTTTTGAGCCATTGTGGTCACAAAAATTATGACCCTCTAGCATTATTGAATTGCAGCCCACTGTAATGATGAAAAAATAATAATTATATTCATGAATAGATTTATAATTTTAATTATTAATATTTATAAAAAAAATATTTCTTTGTAATTATTTTTTTAAATTCTACTGATTTGATATTTCTCTTAAAAATAATAACGCAAATTATAAATATACTCTCTAAAATTTAATTAAAATATATATTATTCTGTATAATTTTGAAAATTATAAATACCCTTTTGTCAAAAAAATTTGTTTAACATAATTAACATAAAAATTAAAATTTCTAATTACCCTCATGTACAATCATAAAATTATCAAAATTATTAATTAAAATATATTTCTGCCATCGTTAAAAACTATTAATTGACTTAATAATTGATTAATCAAATTGGTCATTTGTTATGAAATTAGAAATTTGAAAGAGTAAGTTGTAATTTCGAAAATGACAGGAGCAATTTGTATTTTTAAAAAATCTCAAGGGATGTATTTATAATTTAACCAAAACAATACGAGCAATAAAGACTAAAAACAAGTCGAGTCAAATTGAGTAATAGGTCGTTCAAGTTTTTTTTGATAACTTAACAACTTTAAAATTATGTTAAACAATAAGACGATCTCGAATGAGCTCTTAATGAGCTGAACACGAGTCGAATTCAAATAGTTTGATTTTTCTTATAGTGTATATAAGCTTTATCGAGCTGAATAATAAGTTTTTCAAGTTTGAATTAAAAACTTAACATGTTGAAAATTGTATTTAAATTTAACTTATTTACATAACAAGTCAATCTCGAATAAATTTTTAACGAGTAGAAAATGAATCGGACGTGAGTAGCTTGATTCGTTTGATAGTCCAATAATCAATTCAGTCTTTATTACAGCCATCTAATTTGTGTAATAGTTACTAATTTATAATTTTTTACAATACTAATTTGTATAATAGTTACAATGGTATATTTGGTAATGTCTATTTTTATGATACATTTATAATTTTTTATTTATATTCATAAAACTTATAAATAAAAAATTGTTTGATATCTATTTTTATTTTGAAAAACTTGTTTACAGAATTTAGTAAATTATTATAATAACAAAATAATAATAATAATAATTTCACTTATTTAAGAAAAAGTTATCATTTTTTCTTCTTTCTCTTGCACCGTCCGGCCACCCCAGCCTCCAGCCACTATTGTTGGTGACCTCCAACAACCCTACCACTCAAACCAACTTTCGGCCAACATCTCCTATTGAAAACGATTTTTACTGCCGCTACCACCAGACGTGGTTCTAAATCATACTATCGAGATACGTGTGAAGTTCAATAGTTCTAACATATCAAGCTACCCCGTTGGTTGAATGATTTTATCTTAAATGAATAATTTATGAATTGTTAAGAAATTACTATTTTAAAAATTAATATTAGGTGAGTCTATAATCTGTTGGTCTAGAGTACAATCCCACATCGGCTGCTACAAGAGGGAAGTAAACTTTCTTTACAAAAGAACAGCCTTGTAGTGCATTACGCGGTGGGAGAAAGTTTGCAATATCCCACATCCTTAAAGAGAAAGGCACATGAGAAGTCTCTTTCGTTATAATTTATGAACGGTTAACAAATTACACTAAATTTAGAAATAAAATAATGTTAGATTTTGTTGTAAATTATTATGCAGGTGAGTTTTTTGGCAAGAGATGTCAGTGGTTGGTGGTAGTTCACTACAACAAAACGCACCTTTGGCGACTAAAATTGGCGACTAAAAAAAATTTAGTCGCCAAAAGTTGTGGAATTGGCGACTAAATATTTTTTTAGTCGGCAAAAGTAAAATATTTAGCTACTAATTTTTTTAGTAGCTGTATATTGGTTATTGGCGACTAAAAAATAATTTAGTCGCCAAAAATGTCAGAATTGGCGACAAAAAAAAAAATTTAGTCGCCCTACATTAATTTTTGGCTACTAAAACGACTTAATCGCCGAATGAAAAATAAAAAATTATTTTTTACCTTTGGCGACCAAAATTTTGGTCGCCAAAGGTGTATTTTCAGCGACAAAAAATAATTTTAGTCGCCGTATATAGAGTTTTGGCTACTAAAATCATTAGTCGCCCAATAAAAAATAAAAAATTATTTTTTACCTTTTGGTGACCAAAATGTTAGTCGCCAAAGGTTTATTTTCAGCGACAAAAAATAGTTTTGGTCGCCAAAGAACTAAAATTTTAGGAGGGAGACGTTTGAAATATTTTGGAGGGATTTTTAAAATATTTTCAGCGACTAAAGATTTTAGTCGCCAATAACCATCTTATGTAAAATAAAAATATCTCACCTCTTACTCTTCTCTCATCCTCTTTCATCTCTCTTTCTCTCATTCTATAGAGAGCTGCCTCACACCGTCGTAAGGAGCACCCATCTCCGATCACTCACCACCAAACCTGACGTCGGTTCCACCGTCGCACGTCGATGGCTATCGTCGCAGGTCACCGTCGCCATCGCCACCGCCACCGCCGGAAATCACCACCGCCACTGCTGCAAATCCCAGGTTTTTGTCTCTCTCTCTCTCTCTCTCTCTCCTCTCTCTGTCGCTCTCGGTCTTCTCCCTCTCTCTCTCTCTCTCTCCCATCTCTGATCACTCACCACCAAACCTGACGTCGGTTCCACCGTCGCACGTCGATGGCTATCGTCGCAGGTCACCGTCGCCGTCGCCATCGCCACCGCCGGAAATCACCACCGCCACTGCTGCAAATCCCAGGTTTTTGTCCCTCTCTCTCTCTCTCTCTCTCTCCTCTCTCTGTCGCTCTCGGTCTTCTCCCTCTCTCTCTCTCTCTCTCCCTCTCCCTCTCCTTCCCTTCCCGTATTTCCCCATCTCTCACACTTCATCTAGGGTTTATTTTTGTGTTGATTTCGTAAATGGGTTTCGTTGAAGTGTTTGATTTGTACGAAATTAATTAAATCTTGATGTCCAAAATGGGTTTATTGTGTTTGAATTGAAATTATAGATTTTAGTTTTATGGGTTCATTGGGTTTTTTGTGGGTTTGATGTTGTGACTACACACACTCTGTCTCACTCTCTTGCAGTTGCAATGACTTCTTCAATGTCCACTGCCTTGCCAGTCAAATGAAGACTCTGTTTCTCAACCTCTTCCTGATCTGGTAGATTCTCTTAAATTTTCACAAGATCAACAACCTAATCATTTGCAGCAGCATTCACATTTTTTAGCCTTGAATTTTCTCATTTCTTTTCTGTAATTCTTACCGCCAAATATAGCTTCCTCTTCTTTTTTTGCATCTGCCCATTCTTGTTGTTCTATGATTCTAACTGTTGTTAAAAAACCCAATTGTTGCATTGAAAATTTGTGAACTTTTACAAGCTTAATTTCTATGATTCTAACTGTTGTTAAAAAACCCAATTGTTGCATTGAAAATTTACTTAATTTGCAATAGCACTATGTTTGTGAAATTACGGAGTCCAAAGTGCTTAAAGGGGATGAATAGGTCAAGCAATTAAAATTATTGATTTTAAGTTTAATTTTAGTTGATCAAACAGATTGAATCATGAATAAACAATAGTCTTAAATTTTCACAAGATCAACAACCTAATCATTTGCAGCAGCCTCTCACATTTTTTAGCCTTGAATTTTCTCATTTCTTTTCTGTAATTCTTACCGCCAAATATAGCTTCCTCTTCTTTTTTTGAATTTTGTTGATATATTTAATTTTGTTGGCTATATACATGGTGGATTTCTTTATCCTTTCCTGCACTGTTATTATGTGGGAGAGGTTGCATTATTCAATTTGATAAAGCCTCAATTCCAAGTCCTTGTGGCTACAGAATCATCTTCTACCATTCAGCTCTGTTTAGAGACATGTCTCTCTGATACATTGTAGGCAATTATTTTCCTTCCTCCTTTACCATTGTTTGGGAAATGAAACAAATTAATTACGCAAATGATTTTTTCTTTTCTCATTTTGCTTCTTTTTTTTTATATAAATAATTATAAAAGAATCCAAAACATTGATAGAGAATCAGATCAATTCTGCAATAATGAAGGTGGTTTGTGGTCAAGGAATGTAGTCCCCCTATTTAGAAGACCAATCTGAACAACAGGGATGGAGTTCCCAATTTAGTGTCAGCATCTTTGTGTTTTATTTTTTTATCTTCTCCCTCCTCCAATTTAGTTCCCCTATTTATTACAAAATGCATAATGTGTACCTCAACCCATGGAGGTGTGCTATTTATACAGCAATACTTTGTCTCAGCCTACGTTTCATTTTCCATTTAGGACTCTACTTGTCTACCAAGTATTCCTTATCTAAAATTTATCTTCCTAATTGAGTTGGGTTTAATCGCCTTAAGAGTATCATTTATACCCATGTAGACGCGCCCATGGGCCTCACTACAGTTCGGACTCATTTTGTGTCACGGTCCTTAATCTGAACCAAAGAGTCCAAATCCGGCAAATCGTTTTGAGAAACAGATTTTTGAAAAGAATTGCCAAACATGGACTGTTTTGCCAGATACAGAGTCGCCACCTAAATATTTTATTTTGAGAGAATTTAGGAAACCCTGACTCGGTGCCAAAGGCCACGTGTCCGTCATCACCAAAGTTGCCTCGGCTCGGGAACTTGGGTACGATTGGGGAAGGTCAGCTATGAGCACCCCCTCTCGCCCGATCCGAAGATCGGCCGCTACTAACCATGATATCCGTTTTTGAAAAAGTTATGTGTTCTTATTCCGGTTATTAGCCTAGAATTACTATGTTATGCGCGCAGCAAACGAGTATAGACCAAATCGCCTAAATTGGAACAAAACATTGCATGTTCGTTTTGAAGGTGGTTTGCTACTCGCAAGTAGGCTAAAATGCAGGTTTTGCCACCCTCGAGTGGGCTTTTAGAAAAGATGGTTTTGCCACTATCTAGTGGGCTTAAAATTCACAGTTTTAATGCGTTATCCCAATTTAAGCAATTCGACCTCCATCCACAGGCATTCAAGCAGTTATATCACATAAGCAGCTAGCCTTATGGCAATCATGCGATTATGGCAACACTCGCACGCATGCGGCATGCTAAAACATAAAAGCTCACCTAGTACTCCAAGCCAAAACAGAAACCAGTTAGTAATCACATGCATGATCCTAGTTCATGTTAAGATGGCTAATGCAACACATGCAAAATGCAACTAAGATGGGCTCGGCTAATCTACAATGGCATGTGAAATGCTACAACTAACACGTATTCAATTTGGAATTGAAGTACAAATGCAATTAGAATGATGCGCCAAGCCCGGTGCATGCAAAATGAATGTATGGA
>NW_021030811.1:0-14059 GCF_004153795.1 Camellia sinensis
TTACAAGTGCAAAATTCAGCAGCAATGGTTCAATTTATATATGCAATAGCCCTGAATTTCTTTAGGAAATTTCAAGTCAAAAAAAACCATTTAAATAAATCCCATATCCTATTTCAAAAATTGCAAAGCCCAAACAAATTCAGGCTTCACATTGGAATTTCAAATCACCAATATTAAGGCTTAGTGTATCAAAGTCTTTGAGCTAAAAAAAATGGGAATTAGAAATTCTGAAAAGATTACTCTACAAAATGCTTACACCAAGATTAAAATATATATTTATATATATACTTACCCACAGATTTGACGGAGTAGATTTAAGGCAACAATGACAAAGAAGTAGCTGAGAAATAGTGCCAACCGAGATGGAGAACCGCGGCTGGAAGCAGTGGCAAGACCACAAACGTGAGACACATACACCCAAGGCTGACGTCGAGCTAAGCAGTGCTAGACAGGCCCACACACACGTTATGTTGAAAGGGCAAACGTGTGTGGTTGGCTCTGGATAGTCGAAGACGGAAGCAAGAGTGGTGCCACAGAGGAGTCGGTAACCACACACGTCACGTTGAGTGGGCAACGTGTCTGGTCTGCGTTGGAATAGTTAAAGCCGATGGCAGAGTTCCAGCAGAGAGAAGCCAACAGTGATTGGCGGTGGAGTAGCAGCGGAGTGAAGCCAACAGTGAGCGGTGTTGGGCAGTCGAGGTAGGCGTCGCGGGTGATGTCGTGGAGACGACACCGTCAGTGGCTCTCGAAAGCCAGAAGCAGCAGTGGTGTTACGAAGACGTCGGCATTGGTGCTATTCAGCAAAACCGAGCTCCAGAGAGTCTGGGTCTCTGAGGAAGTTATGTTGTTTGGCTCTGCAATAGCAATCAATGTACACACAGCTTTAGCCTCTGATCTGTTTAAAAAAATGTGTCATTAGAATCATAGATGTTGAAATAAGACTTTTCATAAAAGCTGCCACAAAATAAATATATATATATATATACAAAAGGAAGAGGTTCAAGAATGGTGGAAATATAAGCTGAAATCAGAGAGGTTTTACAGACTGTGGTCAATAAGAATGGTGGCACGAGCAATAGCTGAGACCGAAAGTAGGCAAATCGATGTCACGTTGAATCGGCGATGCGTTCCGCATTGATTAATTACGGATGGAACCAGCAGGTATAACACAAAACCGAGAGCTATGAGATCCGATCTCTGGAAGATATCGCCGGACCAAGAAGGCGTCGAGTTAAATGGTGTTTGGCGAGACCACGCATGCCGCGTTGAGAGGGCGGCGTGTGTGGTCGGTGCTTGGCAGTCAAGCCTACCAGCAGCGACGTGAGTGGGTATAGCTGGACAGCTGAGGCCGGCGGCAAAATTACAGTAGGAAGAGGACAATAGTGATTGGCGCTGGACAGTCTCGGCCTACAGTAGCAATGGCGTCGCCGAGGAATCGACGTCGGCAGTGGCTAGCAAAACTGGGCTCCGGCAGATGCATGGGTAGACTGAAGTGAAACACCAGTGGTGAGCAGCAGCTTGGAGCGCACGCCTGCAGCAGTCGCGACGTTGGGACAAGTCGGTGGTGTTGCTCGAAGCTGTGATAGTAGTCGGTATGCAAACAACAATGGTCTTCAAAGCAAGAAGCAACGTTGGTTTGTTGAAGAAGAAGGCTGGCCTCTCGATCTAAAGAGAGAATAGGCTGAGAAATGGGTTTGGCGGCTGAGCTAAAGTTTGTGAGGTTTAGGGTTTTGGGCCCTTTCCTTAAATAGAAAAAATGGAGCATTATCCTTTGAATATTCCCTTAGCATATTCTAAACATGTATATATATGTAATTGGTCTGTCGTGTTTGCCAAACAACAAAAGAAAGAGACGTGTGTGAGCCTTGTTTGTTAAGAATATAAAAAATATATATATATATATGAAAATGAGTGCTTTATTTCTTCTTTTCTTGGAGTAAAAATATACATGTATATTTTCTCAAATCTTCTAAAATATCAATGGCATGAAAAAAAAATTTATCCGTAAATTACAGTGCGTCTGCGTCATCAACTTTATCCATAAGCTCTGTCAAGACAACAATTTTTTTTTTTTTTTTGGGACGTGATGCGAAGCAGTGCCGAAGAAATGACAGTATGCATGTCCAAGAAATTTAAAATTTCTCATACACGCAAGGGGCAAATGTAAGAAGAGCTAATTTGGGCCCACTAAATTAATTAGGCCCAATAGTCCAAGATTGGTAGGCCCGAATTTATTGCAAGTCCAAGATTGGTGGGCCCAGATTTATCGCCATCGAACGGGCCGAATCGCCCTAAGCCTTGAAAGGGTTCGAATCCACGAACTTAGAGACTTACTCGGGCTCAGACTCGAAAGGGTTCGAATCCACGAACCTAGAGATTCGGAGCACTTGGCTTCGAACGGATTCAGACGCAATCTAGAAGCTGCTCCATGAATGAGTCCTAGAACACTTGCAGGCTCGGAGCTTTCCGAGATCTACACACCAGAACCATGTGATGGAGTTCGAACAAAGGACCCGATCCCGAGGACGGTGAGTGGAGATAAATTCACTCTTCGGTTAAACTAGTCTATACCCGGGCCGAAGTGGCACGACTCCGGGGGGTCCATGAGACTCGGCAATATTTAGCGGCAGGACATCCTCTGGGACTACCCCTGACCCTTTGGGATGATTGGGGATCATTGGTTAGGTGTGGCTAAGAAGAAGGGTTCGTCGAGGGGTTGATCTCCTCTTCGGAGTTTCTCTCATCCTCGGACAAGGTGGTTAGAGAGAATATTCCCCATCTGCCTTGCATATGGGCTCTATCCTACATCATGAGGTGTCTATAAATAGCACCCACCCATAGCTTTACAAGGGATGGATTTTGGAGATTTAACTCTTGGGAAAGAACTAATTTCCCTTCTCCATTATCAACCTTGAGAGTGAAAGTGGGAGATCCATAGGAGAGCCTTGCCATTATTCTCTCTCTAGCCACTTTGCCTTCTTCTTCACCCAATCCCTTATCTCCATCATCTCCTTTACTCTTGTGTTCTTAAGTTGAGACTATTGAAGAATCTAAGCCTCTCATCATCTTCTAGAGAATTCGAAGTTGTTCTACAAGGATCTTCGAAGATCTTCGAATTTTCCAACTACTTTCTTGAACCCTCTCATACAAGGTCGAAAAACGCAAGTAGCCAAAAACGCAACAAAATTGGTTTGGGAAGTTATAGAAATGCAAGTGTGAAATTACAAATTAGGGCCTATGACAAAAAAATTAAAAATAAATAAATTTCTTATGTTGGGTAAAGATATTTTGGTCATTTTAATTTGATTTGACACCGTAAACAAATATTAAACTAAAATGCCAAAAGTCAGCTTTTTTCTAACATCCCAAATCACTTTTCAAAAAGCTAAAAAGTTTGGTAAAAAGCCAAAAACTAGCTTTTTAATAATTTTCCAAAACACCCCCAAAAAGTCTTTAATAAAAATGCAATCATTGTTTGGGTAACACAAATGGTCGTGTTTTTTTTTTTTTAATCAACAAATGGTGGTGTATTGGTTGAGACAAGTTTTGAAGCAATTAATTAAATAATATCATTATTAAAAAAAATAAAACACGTTTGACTTATGTAATAAATTAAAATTTTATTTTTAATTTTAAATTTAATTTTTTTTATTTTTATATAAACTCCAACGTTTTACATTGGGAATAAGGAAATAATTTTTGAAACGGTCTTGTTAAATTTTGACTTTGATAAATTGTTTAGCACCCCATTGTTGGATACTTGGAAGCACAATTTGACTTTCAATTAAAAAATATACTCGAGTCTTATTTTTCTTAGACTCAAACGCGAAAGTTTCACGTTTGTAAACCCTATTTATTTTTATATCTAATGGTAAGAGAAAATCAGACAATGCAAGTTATTTTTGTAGATTTTTTTTGATAATTTAAACCGTTCATTTTATAAAACATGTCAAGCAAATTATCTATATTGATAACTCGGTTGATTAGATAGCCACAAGTTCAACTCACAAAACCATGCAAAAAAAAAAAAAAGATTGTTGATTTCTAAAATCATATATTTGAAGGAAAGAAATAATTGAAAAGAAGCCTAATGCCTTTAATACCACAACTCCTATGATATTATTTAATCTCTTATTTTTCTTCATTTAATCCTCTATATTAGTATTAAAGTTATATTAAGTTCTTACACCACGATAAACAAACAACGGACCAATAATATATGTGACTTAGTTGTTTCCAATCTCTTATTCGTCTCATTTTGAAGTGAATCTATCTCTCTCACATTTTATCATATTAATGAGGCAATCAACCATGTCATAGTATTCTTTGAGCCTTGGAGCCATAGACCTAAATTATCTAGTCCTTTCAAAAACATAGGTGGTGCTCAAGTGGTGGAACAAATGGAGGCTAACTTCACAGAGGAGGAAATCAGAGAGGCAATCAAGAGTTGTGAGGGCAATAAGGCCCCTGGTTCTGACAGGTTCAACATGTCATTTTTTAAGAAGTGTTGGGGCACAGTAAAATATGATGTTCTTCAATTCATGAGAGAATTTCATCGGAATGCAAGCTTGGTCAGAGGACTCAATAGTTCCTTTATTGCACTAATCCCAAAAACTGATAGCCCATCTGGATTGAACGAGTATAGGCCCATTAGTTTGATTGGCTCTTTGTACAAGATTCTTGCTAAGGTGCTAGCAAACAGGATTAAACAGGTAATGCCCAGGATAATTAGTGAGGTTCAGTCTGCTTTTTTGGATGGAAGGCACATACTAGATGGGCTTTTGATAGCTAATGAGGTGATTGATGGGTGGAAAACATGTAATAAAAAAGGCTTGGTAATCAAATTGGATTTTGAAAAGGCGTATGACTCAGTAAATTGGGAGTTCTTATTTTCCATGCTTTCAAACTTTGGCTTTGGTGAGAAATGGATAAGCTGGATGAGAACTTGTGTGTCTTCTACTAAGATCTCTGTCTTGGTCAATGGGTCTCAAACATCCGAATTTAGTCCCCAAAGGGGTCTGAGGCAAGGTGACCCATTGTCACCATTTATTTTCAACATTGTAGCAGAGGGGCTGAATATCTTGTTGTGTAGAGCCAAGGAGTTGGGATTCATAAAAGGGGCTGAGGTGGGCCGTAATGGTGTGATAGTTTCCCATTTACAATTTGCAGATGACACTATTTTGTTTTGTGAAGCTAACTGGGTGGAAGTGGTGAACCTCAAACGAATTCTGAGATGCTTTGAGGTTTTATTAGGCTTGAACATAAACTACTACAAGAGTGTCATTTGTGGGGTGGGCGTGGATGATAGGCTGATGCAAGCTTTTGCCTCTAGTTTTAATTGTCTGCAACAGAAGCTACCTATGAAATATTTAGGGATGCGTTTGGGGGCTAACCCAGGTAGGAAAAGTACTTGGTCACCTGTTTTAGATAAATTTAAGAAAAAATTGTCTACCTGGAGGAGAAGGGTGCTTTCTTTTGCTGGAAGGTTAACTCTAATCAAATCGGTCATGACCAACCTATCTATTTACTACTTATCTTTGTTCAAGATTCCTGTAAGGGTGGCTAAGGAGATTGAAAAAATCCACCCAGCCTTCGTTTGGGGTGGATCTGATCTTAGAAGGAAGGTGCGTATGGTGAAGTGGGAGGTTATTACTAAAAATAAGGCTCTTGGTGGATTGGGGGTGAAAAGGATTAGAACCTTAAATGAATGTTTGTTATTAAAATGGTAGTGGAGGTTTGGGTCTGAGCATCAATCTTTGTGGAAGGCAGTGATTTGCAGGAAATATAATATAGAGGGTGGTAGATGGTTACGAAGCTTGGTTGGAAGATGATCTAAGCTGTGGTCTGATTTAATGCATAATGTCTTGTGTAATTCAAATCGACATAATTGCTACCTTAATAATGCCAAGATTATGTTGGGGAATGGAAGGAGATCACATTTTTGGTTAGATAAGTGGGCAAGGAACGTATGTTTCAAGGAGAAATTTCCCAGGTTGTTTTCCTTATCCACTAACAAACAGGGAGTGGTAAAGAGTTTTTTTCAGAGAATGGGTGAAGCTGGCAGTTGGAAAGTGGGTTTCAGAAGGGCACTACTGGCTTGGGAGGAGTAGGAGGTTAGTAGATCTTACACTCTGCTTAATACTGTACCTACACCTTGCAGCAACAAAACAGATGAATTGATCTGGGAGGCAGACACATCAGGGATGTTTACTGTTTCTTCAGCCTATAATTGGTGTGAGTCTTTCCTTGGGTTTAAGCTGGATGTGGCAGGATCAATTTGGAATAATTATGCTCCTCTCAAGGTGCAATTTTTTGGGTGGTTGGCTTGGCAAGGTAAGGTTAAAACTTCTAGCTTTTTGCAAAGAATCGGTATCCTTGATGGGGATGCATCTATTGTCTGTGTGTTTTGTCAAAGCGAGGTAGAAACAGTGGATCATATTCTTCTTTTATGCCCTTTTGTATAGAGGCTTTGGTCAAACATCGTAAAATGGTGGGGTTTCCAGTGGGTTATGCATGGCTTTTGTTAATGGTGTGCTACAGTGATGGTCTAGGAGTAGAATGAAAAAGATGGAAAAGAAAATTTGGGCAGTTATTCCTTTAGCCATCATGTGGTCCATTTGGAAGCACAGAAATGAGTGCGTGTTTCATGGCATACAACCAAATTGGGATGAACTGTGTGATATAGTGAAGGTGAGAGTAGCAATGTGGTTGAAGGCTTCTCCAATGGATGTGGTGTTTTCTGTTACTGATATGGTATTTAATTTACAACAAGTGCAGTACTGCATCAGAAATAGTGGTTGAATCTACAGTGAGTTATGTTCTGCTATTGGACTGCTAGGCAGATATGCTGGACTGTTCTTGACTACTGTTGTATTGTTTGTTATGTTGTATTTGTGTTGGTCTGGGCTGGTTTACTACTGCTATGCTCTGTTTGCTCTGTTTGTTCTGGTTGCTGTTGTATGCTATTGTATGTCATATTGCTTTGAGGTAGGGGAAGGGGTGCAGCTCATATGAGTGCAGGTCTGATGCAGTATGATACTAATGTATCTGAATTGTATGCTACTGCTTGAGGTCTGCTGAATGGTACTCAGGTCTGATGTTGGTCTGCTAGTTGCCTTGTTGTATGCTGTTGCATCTGACTTGCATAAGGGATCCTCAGTCTGTGCCTTGTCTGTGGGTTATGCTTGTGGGTTCTGTGCTGCTATCAGGGGTGCTGCTATCAGTTGTGCTGCTGTTAGTTATGTTCTGTTGTTGGACTGCTAGGCAGATATACTGAACTGTTCTTGACTACTGCTGTATTGTTTGTTATGTTGTATTTGTGTTGGTTTGGGCTGGTTTACTGTTATTATGCTTTGTTTGTTCTGTTTGCTCTGTTAGTTCTGTTATCAGTTCTGCTGTATGTCAACTTGACAGTTAGGCTGCTGTGAGGCCGTTGATGGGTGGGTGCTTACTTGCTAGTTGCTGCTAAGTGCAGAGGCTTGCTGAGTGCAAGAGCTGGTGTTAAAATAGCTGCAGGATAGGAAGATACTACCCAATGATTATCTGTGTCATGTTTTTAGTATTTTGGTTGGCTTTGTTTCTGTGTCACTGCTCACTTGTGTTTTATCTGTTGGCTTTGTCAAGTTTTTAGTTTTTTGGTTGAGTTTTGGGTTTGGGTTTGCAGATTGTGGTTGGTTACTCACCAACTCACCAATTCTTGGCGGTGTGCTAGCATATGATTGGGCGATCTTACCAATGCCAACCTAGTTGGGATTGTTTTGTTTCGCTATGATGCTCTTTGCACTCCTCTTCCCCTTCCCCCTCTTCTTTATTGATGTAATCCTATTTTCGTGTTCATCAATAAAGTCTCCATTTTCTTTGCTGATCAAAAAAAAAATCCCACAATATTCAAACAAGGACCACTGTTGAAATATCTTAGTGGTAAGAGATGCAATTCATTTAAAATGAACCAAAGGTTGACCACAGAGGGCAAAGGGAGTTTTCTTGGCACAAAAGAATTCAATCTCATTTTTCTACACACAAATGCTCATGTACCCATTGAAAAAAAAAAGCTATTTAATAATTTTGAACACTTACTGAATTTTATATTTTTTTAGTACGTAGAATTGTTATTTTTCATGAAAGTTGATGACATAACATGTGATATAACATTTTTAACATCAAACAAACAATGTTTGGTATTCAATCTTCCATGTGTTTGATTAACTATAGACCGAATGGCTATTCAAACTACATACAATTCAATACATAAAAATAAAATAATATAATATATGCTCTAGTCAAAGAAAACCCCTTAACATTTGGACCAACAAATTAACTAAAACACATGTGCATGTAGCACCCGTATATCACATCTCCAACAACATTCCTATTACAATCTCCAGCTCAAATCTCCTTTCCTTAGAACAAAAAGTAAGTTTCCATATAGTTACAAACAAAGGGTTAGGTCATTTCAAGTTCAAATGATGGTTTCACATAGGTTTATCTTCACAACTTTATTCATTGTGACCATTTTATTCTCTTCAACTTCTTTAGTACAACTTGCAAAATCCATGAGACCTCTGAGGGATCCTTCGGTGCTCATCCAGTCCATCCTTAGAGGAAATGTGCCGCCATCTGGCCCTAATCCTTGTACCTACATCCCCGGCCAGGGCACCGGGACCTGTACATAGTGGTGCAAATGAAAAAATTATTAGGTATTCATACAATATTACTTGTGTTGTGCTCTTCATCAATGGAGTGTACACTATATGAGTCATCACTTAAAAAATGTAGGTTAGTTCTTTCCCACCTATAAAGTTTTTTGCTACATCATTGGTTAGGAGAAACAAGTGCACAATGACAAATGGGGTTAATAAAGATTCAAGCTATTCATCTTGTACAACAATAAGTTTCAGCTGCACATCAATTAAGGTTTTAAATATTAGCTATTATGTATCGTATCGGCCGTTATGTATCGAAATTTCGAATTTTCATCAATATGCAGGCACATACTGCCTGACATGTGACTGTATCACCGATACCGATATCCTAATACCATTATTTAAAACCATGATACAAGCTTAGGAATATACAATAATTTTTTTTTTTCTAGAGGTTTTATTTGTTTTAGTATTTATTTATTTATTTATTCTATTATCTGGGACAACCATTACAAGTTTGGTTGTACAACCATGTACACGGTGTAATTTATAACCCATTTAAATTTATTTATTTTTTAATATTTTACAGTTGTTAAATTTATTCATTTATTTATTTATTTTTTTAACAGTTGTTGTATACCGATGTAGAAATGATAATTTGTTAAATTCCTGATGTGCATGAAAGAAATTTTTTATTTACGTTGACAAATGCATGGAATTAAGGCGAGGACACTTGTAAAAAATTACTCAAATTGAGAACTTTTGTCTAATGTTGAATTCTTAATACCAACTGTTCTAAAAGTTTGTTTTAAAATTCAATCCGATGTCAAAATAATAAATAGATGATAGATTTTGTGTTTATCATGATTTTATATCTTGAGCTGCTATGGAGAGTGCTTTTGGATCAATATAATTATTCTCTACACATGTTTTAATATTGTAAAATGTTTAATTGGGAACTTGCAGCTCAAGATGGTTCACAATTGGGGCTTCTTTTTCTTTTTTTATTTTTATTTTTAAATACGTCCAAGTAAAAAAAATAAAAAAATACAAAAAACGTCTAAAAAATAAAATATGCAGACTAGATTTATTAGTATGACTCACATCACATCACATTAAGTTTTATTTATATTTTGGATATATTGGAAGGAAATGAAAATCGAATCCCAGTTGTTGTAACCACTGAATTAATCCTAGTCATTTATAACAGGGAAAATATCAAATTAATGCTAGTTTGAAAAAATAATTATAAATTAATGAAAATTTTTATAAATATTAATAATTATAATTATAAACTTTTTCATGAATTTGTTATTATTTTTTGAAAAATCCACCTGATTGTAATTTCTCCTTTATAATACATTAAATTTAAATCTACACTATAAACATAATTTTCTAGATTTGTAGTTTTTTGTTAAAAAGAAAAAAGAAAAAACTAAAAAAGGAGAGAGAGAAATACAATATATTATGAACTAATATCGTTTTCTTCCATATTAATATTACGTGGGATCCATTCAACTAGGTACATTCATATATCAATAACACATTTTTTTAATCATACATTATTTACCACTTCATTTGTTACATTACTCATGGTGATTACGAAACCTACGTTTGACAAGATAGTTGAGGTTAATTTAACTTACTAAAATATAAAACATATTAAAAGTTAATAAGATAAAATATTATAAGATAAATTATGTAAATAATCCCTATAATTTATTCGATGTGTCAATTTGGTTTGTCCCTTAATTTAATAGATTGTGTCATTTTAGTTCAATAAATAACAATTGTTAAGTTAATTTAAAGAAAAGTCAAACAATATGTCAATTTGGTTCATGTACTTTACACAATGTGTCAATTTGGTCCCTATAATTTTAATTTTCTCGATTTTGGCATAGACTAAATAGACACATTGTAAAAAATATAGGAATTAAATTGACACATTATTTGACTTTTTGTTAAATTAACTTAACAACTGTCATTTATTGGACTAAAATGACATAATCCATTAAATTAAATGGCAAAATCGAACAAATTGAAACTCTAGAGATTAAATTGACACATCATATAAATTATAGGGATTGAGAGGGAGATTTATGATCTGGCTTTGGGCCATGGTAGAAGCCGTACAGAAAGAGGGTCGAGCTTGTTTGGGCCGAGCTAACTTGGGCCTGTCCAGAGTTGGTTTTGCTCGGTCGAGGCCTAGGTCCCATGTTTGGACCGAGCTAACTGGGGTGAGATGGTCGTTTGCTAACCCGAGTTTTGTGGGGGCATGTTTAGCTCGGTGTTAAGGTTTTTTGAGTACCGGCTTAATCTGTCTAGAGCTCAGTCTTGTCGAAGTGCTACTACGCTCGGGTGTAATAGATCTCGGCGAGCAGCGCCCTCGGACGGGTTAGGAAGCACGGTCGTATGAGGCCGAGGTGATGCCGCCGGGCTGCCCTGTGCCCGCTAATGTTGTATGGCGGTTTGATTAGGTGGTATTAGCTAGATTTGTGCTGACAAATGGGAGAGCAACTTCACATGTCAATAGGCTAATAGGTGCAGAGTTGGGCGCAGAAAGTATATAAGCAAGACTGCGCCCCCGATGCTGGGGATGGAACATCATTTGGTGAGATATAATTTGACATTGATTGAATCTCTCTCTCTCTCTCTCTCTCTCTCTAAGTGTGTGCTAACTTGACCGTCGGAGGGGTTTTCCGGCAACACACCGTCGGGTAGCTCACCACCGTTGTATTCTCAGGTTGATCGGATAGACATAGAGCTTGGACGAAAGGAGTACGGACAGCGACAGATATTTCCTCTCCGTACAATTGGCGCCGTCAGTGGGAAAGTTCAACAGACAAAACCTTGTCTTTCAAGCTCATCCGATCGCCTTTAATGGCGAACAACGACGAAATTCCATTGTCTGTCATTGACAGTGTTACCCCGGAATCAGTCAGACGGAGAGACGAACTCCCCGCCGTTCAGAACATGGTAGACCTGGAAACTTCCCCAGGAGGACTTCCGAGAGATGCACGAGATAAGCATTCTAGAAGTTTTGGTCGCTAACGGAGCCCCGACGGACACCGGCGGTGGAGAGAATCACATGCTCGACGTCTGGAGCACAAGTTAAGGGAAAAAAACACCGTCATCCAGAGAATGGCGGCAGAGATGGAAGCTCTCAAACGCCAGGTCAAAGGGAAGGGTGTTGCTGGAGTGGGAGACCATAGTGAGCGCACCCAATCCCGCCGTTCAGGAAGCCAGAGCCAGCGGCGCACTCTCTCACTGTGATATCCCTGTTCCGCAATATGTTAATTGGTCCTTAATATGAGTATGGTTATGTGTTTAACATGATTTTGTGTGCCATTATGTGAAAATATGTGGTTTTGAATTTCTATCTGTTCACCGTAGGAATATTTGTTTGATTATCTGCTTGGGGAATTAAATTGAAGGCCCTATCGGCCACCAAAACCAAAATTGATTACGCCATTGTGATTAGTGTAATTTTTAGAGCCTACAGTGAAATTTAATTGGAAATTGATTCATATCAGAATTAATTGATTTAATTGATGAATTGGTACCCAATTATTTATTATTATTAAATTATGATTAGTGGGACTTGTAAAGAGGGGCACTACACACTCAATTCATACACTTGAGCTCAAAAATCAGATTTTGTGCCTTAGAAAGAGAGAGGGCCGGCTATAGAGAGGGAAATGGAGAGAATTGTGTAATCTTGGCTCAATGTTTGGGAATCTGAAGATTAAACTCAAGAATTGGCTAGAGTTTGGGGGTTTAAAGCTCCTAGGTAAGTGAATTCATGAATTTTAAGTTATCATCTTGTGAATTCAAGTTTGAATAATGGTCAAGAACATGAATTAAGGAAATTGAGTTGATTTTGTTGTATTTGAAGTCATAGAATGCATGCATGTGTATGATTGTTACAATTTTGGGTGTTCTAGCATGTAGTATGTTAAAAATGAAGAATAAAGCACCAAATCTCATATGCATAAGTTGTTTTGTGTGGCTTCATGATTTGGAGCATCATTTGTACCATTTGTAACAGAAATGAAGTCAATTTACATGCAAGCATGATTTGGATGAATTTCATGTGTTTAAGCATCATTTAACCTATTTGAAATGGAATTAGAGTTGAAAGACTGCATGCATGTTTGATTTCTGAAGATATGAAGCTCATATGGGATTTGAAAGCATGAACACGCTGAGGTCAGTAAGACGCACTTGAAATGCGCGTGTAGGAGCGTGTGATAGATCAAACAAAATGCCCTAGAGCACGTGTCAGCGAGTGGTGACACCGAAAATGATGCGTCGAGGCTTCTGGAGGCGCGTGAGGGCACGTTAAAAGTGATTTCGGTGCCGGTTTGGTGGCGACAGATTCGTGGAGTGATGGGAAAGATCTCTGTGCTAGTTATTTTTGGGTTTTAGGCGGACAAAACTGGGAATAGAGACACACAAATATTTGAAGGAGAACATGGTGTGCCGAAGGTGGTTTGGAACAATGGAAAAATAAGGTGGTATGCCGGAGGCGGCTTAGGAGAATAGCATTAACTCTAATACCATGTTATGATATTATAAAGAGAGAGGAATGAAGAGAAAAGAGAAAACTCTTGTATTCAATTGATTAAATGACACAATGTACACGATTCCTTTATATAGGAGGAGAAACCTAATTATGGAAGACCTTTTCAAAACATAATCTAATGACACACAATGACATGAAACTTGATGAATTCTCAAAATAAAGATAAAATGAGCACATGCATGAGAGAATTCTTTAAAATCAAACTCAAATTATGTTCAAATGGACATGTATGCATGAGATGTTCTTCTTTTCTACCTTCTAGTTCAATTCTTGCTTAACTTAGCTCACTTCTCTTGAATTCATGTATGGAATGACTTAAACTCAAACCTAAAGGTTGAATTATCACCGTAGATGTTCAATTATGCTCTAGAGTGCTAAAATCTTCCAAATTCTCTTCCAATGCTAAGCAATCCCTCTCTTTCCTTCCTTGTTTGATGAATTCAAATTCTCAAGCTTTCCTCTCCCTCTCTTCTCATGTTTGATCTTAAGGTAACAAAATCAGAGTGTGTAAAGTATAGCCAAGGGTCCACTTATGCCTTATATAGGCTTGATTAGAGAATTGATTAATTAGGCTTGAATGAACATTAATTATTCTAATTTAATCGTTCTGAACCGAATTTTAATTCAACCTATCATAAAATTCTAAAAATTCTAATTAACACGAAAATCAAGTCAATTTTGTGATCGGATGCTGTTAAGGCCTTCAATTCGCAGAATAGAACAAAATCATAGACAAATATTCTTACACAGAACAGATAAAAACTCATTTAACACATAACACATGTAATGAATGAAAAATTTTACTTATTAGGCATAATTAATCATGGATTAA
>NW_021030811.1:22102-37091 GCF_004153795.1 Camellia sinensis
TTTTGGCCTTGGTTTCGGGGTTGTTTTGGGGAGTTGTTTAAAAATTAGTTTTTTGATTTATTTTAGTTTTTTTTAAATATATATATACTAGCGTATACCCGTGCCTGAAGGCACGGTGTAAATAATGTTGGGATTAGAATATAATTGTAATCCCAACATTATTCACTACAACAAAAAGGGCCTTTGGTGATAGACTGATTTTGTCTCCAAACATCAAAATTTCGTCACTAAATTGATCTGTGACGAAAAAAATTTGTCACCACGTTCGTGGCCTATACGTCGTCACAAAAAGTACCTGGTGACGAAAAACAGTTTCGTCACCTATTTTTCATTTTTTGTGACGAAATGTTTCATCTCCAAATGTTAAATTTTTCGTCCTCTAAAACACCAATTTCGTCACCAAAACTAAATAATATTTTATTTTAATTATTTTTTGCGACGAAATATTTCGTCACCAAATATATTTTAGTGACGAAAGTTTTCCTCACCAATGATATGGATTAAGGTGATAAAAAAATTCGTCACTAAAATGAGCAAAAAAGAAAATTATTCAATGACAAAAAATATTTTGTTACCAAATATTTCAATTTAGTGACAAAATACTCAGCAAATGTGACAAAATTATTCGTCATGTTTTTTAAAAACTAATAGCGACATTTTTTATTTCGTCACTAATAAAATTTAAAAATTTTGAAAATAAGTATACTATTTTCTTTCGAAATTTTTTCTTTTCAGTAACAATTCCCTGCGCATTTCAATAACCTGTTCAATAAAATATCTATTACAAACCAATAGAAAAATCTGTTCATTTTCATAAACATCACAATCGAATTTTAGCACTATCCACAAAAATACAATATGAACCGCATGCTGATTATAAACATGTCTCCTAATATCCACAAAAAACTACTAATATCCACAAAAATATAATATCAACCGTATGCAGATTACCAAACACATCTCCTAATATCCAACAAAAAACATGTCTACTAATATCAACAAAAATAAAATATCAAGGGCAGATTACCAAACATGCCCCGTAATACTAATAAAAATATAAAATTTACAACACAACCAAAATACATGTAAGGTAATATGAACAAAAACACAAAATGAGCTACCATCGGCCCTCCAAATTACCAAACACGTCCATATCAAATCTCAAATCTGCAAAAAAATAAAACACAAAAAAAAAAAATGTCAGTTAGACAATTATTATTTTATCCATAACATATAGAATTTAACATACATTTTTGGACTTAGTTTTCAAACCGGGAGTCCCGTGCTAGTTCCGTAAGTTTCCACAACTCACATTGGTCCGTCCTGAGGTATTTGAGGTGTTTCCCGGGCCGTTTCGTGGCTATTGCACGATTTTGGCCCCCGAAGGCTTATTTTCAAACTTAAGTGTGAAAAAGTGCATTTTTGGACTTAGTTTTCAAATCGGGAGTCTCATGCTAGTTTCGTAAGTTTTCACAATTCACATTGGTCCGTCCCGAGGTGTTTGAGGTGTTTCCTAGGCCGTCTCGTGGCTGTTGCACGATTTTGGCCCCTGAAAGCCTATTTTCAAGAGTGTGGAAAAGTGCATTTTTGGACTTAGTTTTCGAATCGGGAGTCTCATGCTAGTTCCGTAAGTTTTCACAACTCACATTGGTCCATCCCGAGGTGTTTGAGTTGTTCCGTAAGTTTCCACAACTCACATTGGTCCGTTTTGAGGTGTTTGAGGTGTTTCCTAGGCCGTCTCGTGGATGTTGCACGATTTTGGCCCCTGAAGGCCAATTTTCAAGCTTAAGTGTGGAAAAGTGCATTTTTGGACTTAGTTTTTGAATCGGGAGTCTCATGCTAGTTCCGTAAATTTTCACAACTCACATTGATCCATCCCGAGGTGTTTGACTTGTTCTCCAGGCCGTCTCGTGGCTGTTGCACGATTTTGGCCCCCGAAGGCTAATTTTCAAGCTTAAGTGTGGAAAAATACTTTTTTGGACTTAGTTTTCAAACCGAGAGTCCCGTGCTAGTTCCGTAAGTTCTACAACTCACATTGGTCCATCCCGAGGTGTTTAAAGTGTTTCCCGGGCCGTCTCGTGGCTGTTGCACGATTTTGCCCCCGAAGGCCTATTTTCAAGCTTAAGTGTAAAAAAGTGCATTTTTGGACATAGTTTTCAAACCGGGAGTCCCGTGCTAGTTCCGTTAGTTTCCACAACTCACATTGGTCCCTCCCGAGGTGTTTGAGGTGTTCCCCGGGCCGTCTTGTGACTGTTGCACGATTTTGGCCCTCGAAGGCCTATTTTCAAGCTTAAGTGTAGAAAAATGCATTTTTGGACTTAGTTTTCAAACCAGGAGTCCCGTGCTAGTTCCATAAGTTTCCACAACTCACATTGGTCCATCCTGAGATGTTTGAGGTGTTTCCTGGGCCGTCTCATGGCTGTTGCACGATTTTGGCCCCCGAAGGCTTATTTTCAAGCTTAAGTGTAAAAACGTGCATTTTTTGACTTAGTTTTCGAACAAGGAGTCTCCGGCTAGTTCCGTAAGTTTCCACAACTCACATTGGTCCATCCCGAGGTGTTTGAGTTGTTTCCCAGGCTGTCTCATGGCTGTTGCACGATTTTGGCCCCCGAAGGCCTATTTTCAAGCTTAAGTGTGGAAAAATACATTTTGAACTTAGTTTTCAAACCGAGAGTCCCGTGCTAGTTTCGTAAGTTCCACAACTCACATTGGTCCGTCCCGAGGTGTTTGAGGTGTTTCCTGGGTCGTCTCGTGGCTGTTGCATGATTTTGGCCCCCGAAGGCCTATTTTCAAGCTTAAGTGTAAAAAAATGCATTTTTGGGCATAATTTTCAAATCGGGAGTCCCGTACTAGTTCTGTTAGTTTCCACAACTCAGATTGGTCCCTCCCGAAGTGTTTGAGGTGTTTCCCAGGCCGTCTCGTGGCTATTGCACGATTTTGGCCCCTGAAGGCCTATTTTCAAGCTTAAGTGTGGAAAAATGCATTTTTGGACTTAGTTTTCAAACCGGGAGTCCCGTGCTAGTTCCGTAAGTTTCCACAACTCACATTGGTCCATCCCAAGGTGTTTGAGGTGTTCCCAGGGCTGTCTCATGGCTATTGCACGATTTTGTCCCCCGAAGGCCTATTTTCAAGCTTTAGTGTGAAAAAGTGCATTTTTAGACTTAGTTTTCGAACCGGGAGTCCCGTGCTAGTTCCGTAAGTTTTCACAGCTTACTTTAGTCTCTCCCGAGGTGTTTGAGGTGTTTCTCGGGCCAGCTCGTGGTTGTTACATGATTTTGGCTCCCGATGGCTTATTTTCAAGCCTAAGTGTTGGAAAAGTACATTTTTCTAAATAGTTTTCAAACAAAGAGTCCCATGCTAGTTCCGTAAGTTTACACAACTTACATCGGTCCCTCCCGAGGTATTCCCGGGCCTTCTCATAGCTGTTTCACGATTTTAGAGCCCGATGACATATTTTCAAGTTTAAGTGTTAGAAAGAACAAAACACTACTTACCTCTGGTGTTCAAATTTGATTTTCAAATTTCATATTTGGTTTGATTTTCAAATTATACTGAAACTTGAAAACACAATATAAAAATAGAGGAGGGTAAATTCAACATATATACCTTATATATGAACTTTTAAATCAATGAATTGTAAACCTACTTATTGTAATAATATTTGGAGGATTCAACCTGAAGCATCATACCAAAAAAAAAAAAACAGCAAATAACTTTAACCAAATATAAAAAAAAGTCTACAATAAGAATCACACAAGTCCAAATAACATATGGTCTAGTCCCTCAAATACATACAAGAAAACAGAATAGAATGGAACTCCGGCCTGATCGACCAACCCCAGATTCTTGTTTTTTAAAAGCAAAAGTAGTTGTTTTTACGTGAAAAGAGAGTTTAGAGTTTTGTAGACAACATACCATAGACGTAAAACCAATTAGAAATTGACAGATAAACTTCTGGGTTATATCAATTAATGACTAATTCGTCTAAAGTTTGAACGGCAATTTTATTATTTATATGCTCAACACGTTTCATAAAGAAGATATTATTATTGAGTAGATAGCGAAATTTATATGTAAAATCTATTACCTGCTCACATATCATATTAACAACAAATCTAAGCATTTAAACCATTAGTGAGTATTACTAATATCTCCAACACTACAAACCTGTTTGGTTCTTTTTTATTTTTGGTAGTGGTGGTGGTGGCCCTTAAGTTTTGTTTTATTATATATGCTTCAATCACCTTCAAAACTATTGCCATTATATTATATTATTATCTCTTTGTAGTTTTCCCAAAAGTTCACTTTAATTAGTGCCATACCCATGCATGCATGCACTAGTGCACAAGATTTTATAAGTTTGATTATTATATATTTGATGAAAAATATTTGGCAGTTCTAATTGAGTACCTCCAATCCATTTCTAATGATATGGAATGGACCATGTGAAGGGGGATTACACTCCTCTCTCTATTCTCTCTATCTTCCACCTCATTAAAGGACAAAATGTGAATGATGTATTACACTATTTATTATAGTTTCCCAAAAGTTCTTTAATTAGTGTCATGCTCATGCACTAGAAGAAGATTATAAGTTGATTACGTTCAGTTCACTGATTATAAACTAATTTACTAGTTTTCATAGACTTTCTAACTCTTATGAGAGATGTCGTGTATTCCAACATTTAGGGTAGACCAATAGTTTAAAATTTCATTCCTCACTCCACCTTTGAAGTTACTTTCAGAGTTTTGGCTCGATAATTACTTGGTAAATGTGAAATGGGAAATTACATATATACGAAGATTAGTCGGGGTGAAGCTTTAAGCACTATTGGGATGAAACAAAAATGCATTTATCACATTTCTTATAGTTTACCAAAGGACAAATTATATTGGTAGTTCTTGCATTTTATTTCTTGTGTCATTTTGGTCCTTAAATTTTTAATTAGCTCAATTTTGATTCTTAATTTTTTTTTTTAAATTTTGTGTCAATTTTAGTCCAATTGATAACGCTGGTAAGAATTTTTGATGAAAAATAATCAAAAAGTTGGTTAAGATTAAATCACTAATATTTACTATCAATGCCACATCCAGTACAACTAGAAAATATTTACTAGTGTGAAAGCAAGTATGGAAACTGATAATAGATAACAGTACAATCAAGGTTTTATTTATAATGTGCAAACATTTTATGATGAAATAGTGAAGTTTAAAAGTGTCCTAACCTAAGCCGAAGTTCAGAAACCAGCAATTAAATAAGAGTCACAATACTAAGAACTAATTTGGACATCATGTGTCTTGCTTATAGTTTGGATTTGTCTTCTTCTGAGGATCTCTCTCTAAAACCAGTTAAGTATCTTAGAGAGGATGTGACAAATACCATTATTGAGTAGATAGCGAAATTTATATGTAAAATCTATTACCTGCTCACATATCATATTAACAACAAATCTAAGCATTTAAACCATTAGTGAGTATTACTAATATCTCCAACACTACAAACCTGTTTGGTTCTTTTTTATTTTTGGTAGTGGTGGTGGTGGCCCTTAAGTTTTGTTTTATTATATATGCTTCAATCACCTTCAAAACTATTGCCATTATATTATATTATTATCTCTTTGTAGTTTTCCCAAAAGTTCACTTTAATTAGTGCCATACCCATGCATGCATGCACTAGTGCACAAGATTTTATAAGTTTGATTATTATATATTTGATGAAAAATATTTGGCAGTTCTAATTGAGTACCTCCAATCCATTTCTAATGATATGGAATGGACCATGTGAAGGGGGATTACACTCCTCTCTCTATTCTCTCTATCTTCCACCTCATTAAAGGACAAAATGTGAATGATGTATTACACTATTTATTATAGTTTCCCAAAAGTTCTTTAATTAGTGTCATGCTCATGCACTAGAAGAAGATTATAAGTTGATTACGTTCAGTTCACTGATTATAAACTAATTTACTAGTTCTCATAGACTTTCTAACTCTTATGAGAGATGTCGTGTATTCCAACATTTAGGGTAGACCAATAGTTTAAAATTTCATTCCTCACTCCACCTTTGAAGTTACTTTCAGAGTTTTGGCTCGATAATTACTTGGTATATGTGAAATGGGAAATTACATATATCCGAAGATTAGTCGGGGTGAAGCTTTAAGCACTATTGGGATGAAACAAAAATGCATTTATCACATTTCTTATAGTTTACCAAAGGACAAATTATATTGGTAGTTCCTGCATTTTATTTCTTGTGTCATTTTGGTCCTTAAATTTTTAATTAGCTCAATTTTGATTCTTAATTTTTTTTTTTTTAATTTTGTGTCAATTTTAGTCCAATTGATAACACTGGTAAGAATTTTTGATGAAAAATAATCAAAAAGTTGGTTAAGATTAAATCACTAATATTTACTATCAATGCCACATCCAGTACAACTACAAAATATTTACTAGTGTGAAAACAAGTATGGAAACTGATAATAGATAACAGTACAATCAAGGTTCTATTTATAATGTGCAAACATTTTATGATGAAATAGTGAAGTTTAAAAGTGTCCTAACCTAAGCCGAAGTTCAGAAACCAGCAATTAAATAAGAGTCACAATACTAAGAACTAATTTGGACATCATGTGTCTTGGTTATAGTTTGGATTTGTCTTCTTCTGAGGATCTCTCTCTAAAACCAGTTAAGTATCTTAGAGAGGATGTGACAAATACCATGGAAAACTCTCAACTATAGCCATCAAGTCATAAGATCTTAGTCATCCAAGTCCGTGGTTATGATCATATACATGTACCCACAAAAACACAGAAACAAAGAAGCAAGGAAGATAAAGACGGTAAGAGTTTCATGCTAGCTTATACAATGGCTTAATTGTCTAAAAACTGTATTAGAATGGTTCTTCAATTACCATAAGTAATTCTAAAAGGTAAAATGTTGAAAATTACATACTTACATGAATAATCAGCACATGACAATTAACATATGGGATTTTGTCAATGTTCTGCACACAGTCAACACAAACACCATTTAATTAGACCCAAAAAAAAAATGCATAATCTTTCAATCAAAATAATAGTATACATAAACAGATGATCTACGCTTCACACAGATTGGCCGTAAAGGATAATATTCTCCTGCTTAGCACCATAGCTCTCCTCAAGACACTTATACACAACTTCAATATCTGCATATGTATTATGCTCACTTGGCTGCAAAACAAGGAAGCTATGTGCCATAGATGACACTTTCTATCACTACAAGGCACACTATATAACTTAACAATTCACTTTTATCTAGAAAAGTTTTCGATTGCCACACACCTTCCCAGAAGACTGTCCATACCCAGAATAGTCATACCTGCGCAAAAGCAAACATAAAACTGTCATTACTTTGCTCAACAGATGACAGCATAACATTTTGATTCTTGGAATAGAACAGCAGATCATAACAGCTGCATTGTTTTCCCTCTATTCTAGGTATTAAATTTTCCATTCAAGTCCTATAGAGCTGGGACATGAGATATGTCTATCAGTATCAAACTTTTGAAGCTACAGTGCAACCACTAAGGGCATGTATATATGTATAAATGTATGCAAACTAAGGTGATTTGAGTTATATGATGAGAGAAGGCAAAGTTAACCACAAGGTCTGCCGAGATGAGACTTCTAGGGCAAAAGAACATCATTTTAAGTCAAAAATGGAGTGCGACAACCAACCTATAATATATAGGGCAGGACTATAGATCCGTAACAACATTCTTTTCATTTTATGATTCATATCCTATAAAGTTCTAAAACTTACAAACTCTAAATAAAGAGATAAACGATTAAATCAAAACTAAAGTCCCATCAATATAACAAAATCTCAAGTAAATAAATTTGCAAAAATCTGAGTACATTCCAATTAAACCCTAATGCCAGAAAGGGGATAAAATCAAAACTGACACATAATTAAACCAATTTTTCATTTTCTTTTACACTGATCAATCCCGTCAACTCCATCGAAGCACCCATAATCATAACCCCAATTTCCTGTAAATTAAATTGTAATTAACAACCAAAATCACCCACGGCCTCAGATATCAGTACAGATAACCTCTAAAGCAAATAAATTTGCAAAAAACTGATGACATTCCAACTAAACCCTAATGCCAGAAGGGATCAAATCAAAACTAACACAAAAAATCAACCAAAATTTCATTTTCTTTTTACATCGAATTGATCAAAACACTCATAAAATTTCCATTTTGAGTAAATTAAAAAGTAATCAACAACCAAAATCACCCACGAGAGAGAGAGAGAAAGAGAGAGAGAGAGAGAGACTAACAACGGTGTTCTTCGATCTGCACAGCAGCGGCGGTGAGGAAAGGAGGGGTTAACGGCGGCGTGGTGAGGGCTGTCGGCGGTGAGGGCTATCGGAAATGGTAGAGCGGCGGTGGGTTGATCCAATGTGAGCAGCGGCTGTGAGGGCCCTGTGTAGTATAACGTCAGTGTGTGTGTGTATGTGTGTGTGTGTGTGTGAGAAATAGGTTTGAACTGAGAAATGATTGTGTGTGATTGAGAAGAGGAACCGATTGTAACAAAATATTTTTATTTCCTCCTAAAATATTTAGTGACCAAATTATATTTTGGTGACAAAATTATTTCTTCACTAAAAATAAAAATATTGGCCACAAAAATAGTTTTGTCACTAAATAATATTAAAATATCACCAAATTATTGGTGAC
Source organism: Camellia sinensis (assembly GCF_004153795.1). Lineage (NCBI taxonomy): Eukaryota > Viridiplantae > Streptophyta > Magnoliopsida > Ericales > Theaceae > Camellia > Camellia sinensis. Next base: position 30,830 of record NW_021030811.1, read on the forward strand.
AAAAATATATTTGTCATAAATAATTTTATAATTTGTGACAAATTTTTTCGTCACCAAAAGTCTATTAATTTTGGCGCCCTCTGAAAATATTACCGGGAAAATATTTGGTGACAAAAAAAATATAAATAATGACGAAATATAATTTCGTCACCTATTTTTTTTATTATGATTTAGATTGGTGACGAAATTTTATTTTTGTCTCTAAAAATAATACATTTGGAGACGAAATATGATTTTCGTCATTAAAAGATACATATTTTGTGACAAAAAAATATTTCGTCATTAATTTTCGTCTCTAAAGACTATTTTTGTTGTATGCCCTCTCTAGGACCGCTTAGTGTTCATGAGTGTGGGTGTTAATTTTTGACCACACAACCAAATGGGGAACTCAGTTGGAGAGTACCGGCAGAATAGATTAAGCCTAACAACCTGCATAAGAAGATGAGAATCTGGCGGTGGTTTGTCAATTCGGGGACACTCCAACGATCAAGTCAGTGATCTATATCTCTCACAGATAGCAAATAGTGTTTAAACTCACTAAAAAGAATTTATTGCTCACAGTATATCACACATACCTGAGACCCACGCAACATCTCAAAATACCAAAATTTAAAGACAAAACCCATAGAGAGGAGTAGGTTATCCCTACCTCAAATTCGGAGTCCCAAAGGAGAAGACGACAAAACCCAACGTGCTCCAAAACCCGAGATTTTCAGATTAAAATGTAGCCCTCGACGATCAACAACTTTTTTGTAAAGGCCAAAGGTGAGTAAATCACTCCTACTAGATCAAAACCTAGAGAGAAGGTAGAGTCTAGAGTGAGAGGCTCAACAATGGTGATTTTGGAAAAGTAAGAGAGAGAAGAGAAAGTGAAAAAGTGATTTGAAAAGTCACAATTTCGGGACTTAAACCCAGTCTTCCGCTCGAGCGTAAAACACCCCGCTCGAGCGGCCACTCACAGACTTCCGCTCGAGCGGCCAACCTCCCGCTCGAGCGTAGAATGCTCTCGCCCAGCACTTTTGCAGAACCCGGCCTCCGCTCGAGCTCCCAACCCTACGCTCGAGCTCACAACACTGCACAACAAATACTGGATGGGTGTATTCCCCGCTCGAGCGCCAACACCTCCGCTCGAGCGTACAGGCCAAATAAATCTGGGCAACTAGTTTTGGTTTCTAAACTCAACCAACCTGAAACAAATCCGCCCAACACATCCTATAACTCAAATATGTAGTAAAAAGGATGTAAACAAGATAATAATCAACTACCATCATCCACGGACACATGTTCGGATCACTATACAACAAGGGTAAACCCGGGATCGCTATACTCTAGGCTCTAGAAAAACTTTCATGATAATTACTTTTATGCGGAGTTTTTTGGCCAAGCATCCCCATGTTAGACCACTAGTGGTGGTGCCAAGAGGCATTCTGGCTACATGAAAGAAAGGGTTCTTCACATGGCAAGTTGAGGACATTTCGCTATATGACTTCTACTCTGTAAAAGTGGATAATCGAGCATAGCACCTTTAGGTGCTCAAACAGTGTGCAGATCAGAGAAGAATATTTTCCTGGCGTACAAGCAAGTTTCTTCAATTGTGTGTGACAATGAAACAAAGAAGACTACCACTGCCTGCGAACAAATACTGCTAACATACCCATCCATTCTCATTCTGGACAAAGGTCATACTCCTAGAAATGAAAATACGGATGTCCTGTACTCGCTCAAGAAAGTCCAGACAGCCCGCAACTCCTGAATGACAGCTACATTTCTCTTGAAATGTAACTTTTATTCAACAGAAAGATGTTAATTTCAAGAGAAAGGTAACTGTCATTCAAGAGTTGCGTACAATGACAGGCAAGGTTCTCCATTTCTATAAATGAGATTTTCTTCATGAATTGCCTGGGCTTGTTGACTTTACTATATTTCTTCACCTCAACCCTATACATAAGCATGAAGTTGAAGAACTGAAGAACATAGTTAAGAAGTTCAAAGTCAGCTGGGATGGGAGCACACTTTATGTGCACGCACAGTTGAGATCTCTCCTAAAGAGTTCACCTACAGACACGTCAACCACAAAAAGAGAGGGGCTTGATGATGCCCGGATGGACCACATCTTACAGAAGTTGGATATTAGAGAAGGACTGAAGGAAAACTTCTTCCTTAATCTAATAGGCTTATGCGAATCAGGTGGGGAGAAGGTATTGGCTTTCAACCATTATCTCCAGCCACTTAAGTTGTTGGAAAGGCTAGCCATGAAAGTGAAGGGTTCAACACTGGGAAAAGAATTGTTTGTAATCATCGGTGATTCCAGTTCTGAGATTAGAGAGTGGTCCATTGATTGTTTTAATACTTCCCGAGTTGGTTGACTCCTCTTTGGATCAGTAAAAGCGTGTGGGGAAGGAATAGCTCTCTACAAAATTTGTAAATCATCATCATCGTTTCAACTCTTTCAATTGGGTTTCCTATGTTTTAAGTTCAACACCGTCAACTATGCATGAACTTCTGCACTAAAAGAAACAGTTGTTTCTAAACATAAGTTCTAGCAATATAAAGTCACCGAGTACTACAAAATTGAAAACAAAATTCAACCGAGTGTGCTAGCCATTGCTGAATCAAGATTACTCATTGTTTGTTTCTCGTGTTTTTTTTTTCCTTCTTTTTGGGTACTCTAAAAAAAGAATTGTTTTTTCTGTACCAAGATTGCACAAATATTTTTTTTTTTTTGTTATATATAACCTAACAATAGTTGGCCATGTAAATGCAGGACACCTTTTATGCTTGTTGCTAACTACTATGGAACTTATGTTCAAGTTGCAACGCTAGTTGCAGAGGGAAGAGTTCCTATTCGAAAGGGAGAAAATACAAAATTGAGTACAGAACAGTTCCTATTGGGTAGATTTAGGGTAGTAAATAGAAGAGTTCTTATTTGAATATCAGAAAATACAAAAATGGAGTAGAGATCAGTTCCTATATGGGCGATTTCGAGTTGGGTGTGAAGGTATATGTTAATGAAAGAAGACAAACAAGGAGACAGAAAGACGCAAAGATAGAGAAAGAGAGAGTGCGAAATAGAGGACATACCTACCAGAGGAGACAAAGCGACGGTGGTACTCGATTAACCCTTGCGGTTTTGCTCCAGCGACAAAATTTTTCTTAAAAAATGAATTTATGAATGCACTTTCATGGCTAGCCTTTCCAAGAACTTAAATGATTTTTGTTCGCTAAACTTAAATAAATCAGCTTGTTCTTTCAATATGATTTTTGCCCTCAAATATTTTTCTCTGTAAAACCCTAGAGCTACGAGGAAATAGAAAAAATGAGAGACAAAGACACACACACAGAGAGACAGAGAGAGAGAGGGTCCGAGATGGAAAGATACAGACGGACCGAGGGAACTTACACCTTTTCTGAACCCTTATGCCTTTTTTGAAAAATTTATACCTTTTGTGAAAACTTACACCTTTTATGAAAAGTTACACCTTTTATAAATTAATTTTGTTCATAAAAGTTACACATTTTCTTGGAACTTACACTTTTTGTAAAAATTAAACTTACACATTTTTTGAAGTAACTTACACCTTTTGTGAAAAAACATACACCTTTTGTGAAAACGTGACTTACACGTTTTGTGAAGTGACTTAAACCTTTCGTGAAAAAATATACACATATTCAGAAAAATTACACCTTTTGTGAAAAAAATTGTTTCATAAAATTTACACATTTTGTTAAAACATACACCTTTTTTAAAAACTTATACCTTGAAGTGAAATTACTTACACCATTCCTCAACAGTTATACCTTTTGTAAAATATATTTTTTCAAAATTTACACCTTTTGTTGGAACTTACACATTTTGTGAAAACACAACTTTCACCTTTTGTGAATTTAATTAGATCTTTTGTGAAAAAACTTACAGCATTTTTGAAATAATTTCTTTCAAAAAATTTACATATTTTGTTAAAACTTACGCCTTTTCTTAAATCCTACACCTTTTACTGAAAATAGTTACACATTTTCTGAAAAGTTACTGCTTTTGTGAAATAAATTTTTCATAAAATTTACACATTTTGTTGAAACTTACACATTTTGTGAATACAAGACTTACACGTTTTGTGAAGTCATTTACACCTTTTGTGAAAAATATAAACCTTTTTTGAAAAGTTACAACTTTTGTGAAATAAATTTTCATAAAATTTACACCTTCTGTTGAAACTTACACATTTTGTGAATACAAGACTTATACGTTTTGTGAAAAACATAAACCTTTTTTGAAAAGTTACACCTTTTGTGGTGTAAATTTTTTCATAAAATTTACACATTTTGTTAAAAACTTACACATTTTCTGAAAATTTACACCTTTTGGTTGAAATACTTACACCTTTTCTGAAAAGTTACTCTTTTTGAGAAATAATTTTTTTTCATAAAATTTACAGCTTTCATTGGAACTTACACATTTTCTTTTCACAAAAGTTACAACTTTTGTCAAATAACATATATCTTTTGTGAAAACATTTACATTTTTTTGAAAATTTACACCTTTTATGGAAAAAGTTGTAAATATTTTCACAAAAGATGTAAGTTATGGCACAAAAGGTGTAAGTTCTAATAAAAAGTGTAAATTGTATGCAATTTTTTTTTTCACAAATGGAGTAACTTTTCAGAAAATGTGTAAATATTTTCCCCAAAAGGTGTACACTTTCAGAAAAAGTGTAAGCTTTTAACAAAATGTGTAAATTTTATGAAAACATATTTTCCATAAAAGGTGTAAATCTTCAAAAACTGTGTAACTGCTTTCACAAAAGATGTAAGTTATGTCACAAAATGTGTAACTTTTATTTTCAGAAAAGGTATAAGTTCTAATAAAAGGTATAAATTTTATGGAAAAACTATTTCGCGACAGGAGTAACTTCTCAGAAAAAGTGTAAGTTTTTAACAAAAGGTGAAAACTTTTCCATAAAATGTGAAAATTTTCAAAAAAGATGTTACTGTTTTCACAAAAGATGTAAATTATGTCACAGAAGGTGTAACTTTTGTTTTCATAAAAGGTGTAACTTCTAATAAAAGTGTAAAATTCATGGAAAAAAAAATTTCACAAAAGGAGTATATTTTCAGAAAATGTGTAAGTATTTCCACCAAAAGGGGTAAATTTCAGAAAAGATGTAAGTTTTTAACAAAAGGTGTAGACTTTCTGAAACATATTTTCCATGAAAGGTGTAAATTTTCAAAAAGGTGTAACTGTTTTCACAAAAGATGGATGTTGTGTCACAAAAGGTGTAACTTTTGTTTTCAGAAAAGGTGTAAGTTCTAATAAGAGGTGCAAATTTTATGGAAAAAATTATTTCACAAATGCAGTAACTTTTCAGATAATGTGTAAGTATTTCCACCAAAAGGTGTAAACTTTAAGAAAAGGTGTAAGTTTTTAACAAAAGGTGTATATTTTATGAAAGGAATTTTTCCATAAAAGGTTTAAATTTTCAAAAAGAGTATAAATGTTTTCAGAAAAGTTAAGAAAAGGTGTAAATTTTAATGAAAACATATTTTCCATAGAAGGTTTCAATTTTTTAAAAAGCTATAAATTTTTTCACAAAAGATGTATGTTATTTGACAAAAGGTGTAAGTTCTGTTTTTAGAATGGTGTAACTTCAAATAAAAGGTGTAAATTTTAGTAATAAAATTATTTTACAAAAGGTATAACTTTTCCAAAAAAGGTGTAAGTATTTCAACGAAAATGTTTAAATTTTACAAAACAAATTATTACACAAATGTGTAACCTTCCACAAATAGTGTAAGTGTTTTCACAAGAGATGTAAGTAACTTCACAAAAGTAGTAAGTTCCGTTTTTTCACAAAATGTGTAAGTTCCTAAATCCAACCAAGTATGTCAATGTGAGAGAGAAGGGGCGTTTCGGAGGACTTGGTCTTTCTCTTCGTAGAAGTCCGTTTCAGAGAAGACCAATTCGGGAGGGCTTGGAATACCGACTCCAAGTCCAATTCAACCAAGTATGTCAATCTTAAACAGAGACATTTTTAATATAGAGGAAGGGACACAAAGAGAGAGAGAGAGAGAGAGAGAGAGAGGAAGAGAGAGAGAGAGAGACAGACAGACCAAGATCGACAGACAGAGAGACCTAGATAGACAGTGATCGACAGAGACAGCCAGACCGAGATCGACAGAGAAGAGACCGAGATCGACACAAACAAACGAAGATCGCTGGAGACAGACCGAGATAGACAGGGATCGACAGAGAGAGACTAACATCAAT
>NW_021030814.1:2484-30020 GCF_004153795.1 Camellia sinensis
AAAAGAGAGAGTATTTGTATCATGCTTAACATTACCCATATGGCAGCGTGCCGCACTTGATCATGTGCACTCAAAGAACAAGAAAACAAAAAAATCATCGTGCATTGCAATGCATTTCCATTGTAGCTTGCATGCAGTCCATTCAAATTTTCTCCCAGTAGGGGTCGCATCAACTATTGCATTGTCAATGCATTTTTGTACATAATCCATTTCATTGCATATTTTAGATTATTGCAATTGAGTTTGCATTGCATTCATTTGCATTCGCTTCACCTATTGGCTTGCGCCTTTCCGTTGAGTCTTGGTTCGGTAAATGTGCCCTTACTGGTCCATGTTAAAAACATACAGTTCTGCATGTGGTCATCACGCGTCACGCTGATTATGTTGGTTGAGGTTTCGGCCACCTTTTCTGTGTTACATCATGGCTCATAATGTGTACATGCCCTTTCCTAGGCCAAAAATGTTGGTTTGGCTTTGCGGTGCCATATCCGTTGTAATCAATATCCTAACCATTGCATATTGTACATATTGCATTGTAGTTTGCCAGCTCATTCATTGCCATCCGCACTCCACCTATGGCTTGCCGCCTTTCCAGTTGAGCTTGTCTGGTATTCCCTACTTTTCCATGTTAAACATCAGTTCGCAAGTGTGTATCGGCCGATCACGCTAAAATTTGGTTGAGGGTTGCGGCCATCCTTTTTGTGTTACACATCGACCTGTATGCGACATGACTCTTTTCCCTAGGCAAGATTTGGGTTTGGCCGCGTGCCATATCCATCTGCCATCTTCCTAGCATGTCCATTATATATTACATTGTAGTGTATTTTTATTGCATCCGGCATTGAGGATCGTTAGTCCTTTCTCCAGCGGGTCGTTTCCCCACTTATTCGATTCACCCAATACGTTGTTCTTGGCGTCTGTCTACAAGTGCTCATAGTTCAGTTACCATTCTATGGTAGAACACGACTTGTTTATCTCCAATCAAGTCTAGTTGACAATAGGTGTGGTTTCGGAAACGCGCTCATTGATCTGGATCATGATCAAACACGTTGCATGTAAGCTTGCATTGTTCAATTACTTGCATCTTATTTGCATTGTTTACACATTGTGTTTTGTTATATTGCATTTAGTTTTGCATCCACTTTGCATTGTCATGCATGTTGCTAACAATATATGTAAACCTTGTTTAAGTTGCTTTTCTTTTCAAAAGGCACGATATGTATGGCGGTCATTTGCAGGTTTGGTGCACACAAGACGACGCCGCAACAGGTATTTATTCTCCGAGTGAGACGTATTCGAGAATTGCATATTCTCTTACTGCCTTCTGCATCTGTATGTAGTTTGGTTATCGCTAGCTTAAAAACTGTGCAATGTAATGCTTCGTAACAGCTTTCCCTGGCATGATCATAAGTTATGTCCGCTCTCTGCATTGTCTGCATTTTGTCCCCTGCCTTCGGGCGCATATCTTGTTTTGTCTTTGCATGTTTTCTATAGTCTTCGCCTGTCAAATGGGTCTTCCTCTGGGCTTTGACATTCACTCCCGTCATTGTTAACTTTCGAGTTCTGTCAAAGAGGGCAACTGTAGACAACCCCATTTGACCGTCCTCAAGACTTTGGACGTCACCATCGTTGAACACTCGGTGATTATCCATGCTTTTGTGTTCGTTTGGAGTTCCCGGAGGTCTCGCTACCGTGCCTTGCCTCAGGATCTCGAACTGCCGACCCTTTTAGTTGTCTGGTTTTTTGCACCAAAAACACTTGTGTTTTGCCCTTGAAGGCAGGGTAGGGCTTTGTGGACCATCCCCCACCCATCACCAGGCAGTGGCTAGAGCCACCGGCTGGTTTTCTTCCACCGCAATGTATATTGCCGGCGCACTAATTTGTTGCCGCAAAAGACAAAAACTTTTTTTTAGTGCCGGCCGGCACTCTTTTTGCCAAGATGGCATCTTTTGGCCGCCGATTACTGTGCATCTGAATTGCAGATATTTTGAAGACAAGCTTCTTGCTTTTGCTCCCCTCAATACACGTGTATGAGGGATCTCACTCCTTAATGAAGCTTTCTTGTAAGCTTTAACAAGACAAGAAAAGGTCAATACTAGAAGAGGGAGTGGTCTCTGCTTGAGGGTTATGAGAATTCTTAGGATATTTGAGAGCTAGACAGCCATTGTTAAGGGTTTGAGTTCTAGCGGTTAGGGTTGCCTACAACCTTAATCTGCTCTCTTTTCCCTCTGTGCTGTGTTTAGCTGCACTGTGTCTTACTATTCGCACACAAACACATAGTGTTTCACCTTGCCCTTTGGCTCTTGAGTTCTAAAGGGACTGGTTTTGAAGAGTTTTGGTGTTGGATTCAAGCTAAGGAAGGCCATTGGAAAGAGCCATTGTTGAAGACGGACTACAAGGGTAAGAAACTTACACCTTTATTTCCATTTTTGCATTGACTTGTTCCACCTGTCTAGAGCTGTTTTGTGCTTATCTGTAAATCAACATAAAAAAGTTCTTTTTTTAGGCCCTCTTTATTGTTTATTAAGAGTGTTTATCTTGTTGAAGGGTGGTTGACCCCCCTTAAGGCCTGAAGAGGCTCATTTGACCATTTTGGTGCTTAAAGCTCCGATTTTGGTGTGGGTCCTCTTCACCATGAAAATCTTGAAGATTTCATGGTGGAGGCGATGCCTTGATAGTCCCAAGAAGGAGAAGGCCACCCCCTCTCCTGTTGTCCTTCGAAAAGGGCAGTTTGGCCTCTTGAGAGAGCCTACTGCTTGAGTGTGTGGTTGAGTTATGTTTTAGGCTGTTTTTCATGCTATAATCCATAATATCAACATGATTAAGTTGGTTTCTGGTACTCCATGCATGCTTACATACGTTTTCCTTGTTAATGACTTATTATGCTTAACATTCAGTGTTAAGCCTTGTGGAGCATGTTTTAGGCTTGGTCTTGTGAAGCATTTAGTGCTGTTTTGCCAATGGTCCTAGGCGTCCTAGGTTGTTTGGGTCGAATTGGCATGCAAATCATATACGCTCCTTTGTAATTTACGGCTTGTTGGCCTTGAGCCATTGAATGTGCTAGCATGGCATCTTTTGCATTGTTTTGGTGATATGGGCCCCACCCATAATCTAATTTCTCCCATTTTCCATGCTTGCTTGATTGCCTTGCATGCCCCTGATGCTTGGAAGCCTGTGTAGCCAAAGCTCCATGTTTTGCGTGTTTGTGCATGCTTTTGTTTTTGGGTCCATTTAGATGCCATCTAAAAGTGGTCCTTAGGCCTGTATGAATGCCCAAAACTGTTTTGGGTCAGATCGATTTCATGCATGTTGTCTTGGCTAAGTGTAAGAAGTCCAATACCCCATTGGTTGCTTTGAATACTTGACTATTGTTGCATGTTTTGGCTTGATTTATTTGCTTGGTTTTGCAACCATGTTTTAGCTGATTCAGATGCTATGTCGCACTGCTTTATCCCCATGATCCCCCTTCGTCAAATTGTTTGAGCGGTTGTCAATTGTGCCTAAGGTTTGGACCATACATGTGTATGTGTGCATGTGCGTTTAAGCCTCCTTTTTGAGGCATTTGCTAACTGTTTAGCCCTATTTAGAGTTGGCCTAATTCATGTTTAAGTCCAATCTTTCGCACCCATGCATGCGATGTATCTTGTATGATCTTTGCATAGGTTAGTTGCCATGGCATTTGCAATCCTTGCTTGTAGCTTAGGTTGCAATTGCATTTGTGCATGCATCCCTTGCCCCTTGATTTGGTGATAGGGATAGGAACTTTGGGTTGATTTGGTTTGCATTTCAACATTTCGAAATCAAAGTTTGCATACTCGTTCTTTGGGCCATCAGCATGGAAATGCGTGACTTGGTGGTCCGAAATCGAGGCACATGCCCTTTGAGTCATTATCATGATAGGGACATGGTTGGTGCAATATATGCCTTGAATTTGTTGCATGCCCATGCTTTGCCTTGCCCTCCTGTTGCTGTCTATTTGCAGATCTGCAGGAACATTCTGCCGACCGCAGTGTAAGGTGCCGGCCGCAATCATTTCTCTGCCGAAGCTCCATTTTTGTGCCGATGGCCCACACATCCAGTGCCGGTGGATATCACTTCAGCGGTGGCGACTCCACCCAGTGCCAGAGATCAAAAATCCGAGGTTTTGACAGCCTCCACAAGAGGAGTGAAGGAAGAAAACAGAGGCAGGCCTACGCAGCTGGCGCGTTTCCCGAAGCCGGTTAAATCCTGTTTTCTTAGCTTAATTTAATTTGTTAATTAAATTAATAATTTGTAATATTAATTAGCTTGCGTAGTTAATTAATTTGTAATATTTATTGGTCCTCCGAGTAAGGCAATCTGTAAAGCGTGCGTGAGTGTGTGTATGTCTTCCACCTCACGTCTTTCTTCCTTTTTAATTTACACTGTTTACGATGGTAGATAAGGGCACGTTTAAAATTAGCATACCTTATGCTATGCATTGTGCATCCATTTGTATTACATGCATTAGCCTGTACATCACGCTAACTGTATTTGTACTTCAATTCAAAAATTGACTATGTGATAGTTGATCGCCATTTCACATGCATGTTTAGGGTTAGTCGAGCCTGCCTAGATTGCATTTTTGCATGTGATGCATTACCATTTTTAACATGAACTAGGACACGCATGTTTGCTAACTAGTTTACTGTTTTGGCACGGAGTACAATGTAAAGTGTTTTCGCTTTAGCATCTCGCAATGCGTGTGAATGTTAACATGACAGTATGCTGCAATGCGCTAAATGCTTATGTGTTAAACTGTTGAATGCCTGTGAGTGAAGGTTGATTGTTTGATGTGTGAAAACCATTGAAATCCGTGTTTTAGCCTACTTGCGAGTAGCAAATTTAAAGCATTTCAAAAACAAACGGATATGCAATGTTCTTTCCAAATTAGGCAATCTAGTCTATACGTTTGCTACGCGCAAACGTAGTAATTCTAGGCTAATAAAAGGATTAAGAACACATAACGTTTCAAAATCGATTCATGTTTAGTAAGAGGCCGGTCTTCGGACCGGGCGAAAGGGGGTGCTCATAGTGAACCTTCCCCGATCGTACCCAGCTCGAGCCGAGACAACTCCCGGTGATGACGGACATGTGGCCTTCGGCACCGAGTCAGGGTTTCCTAAATTTTCCCATTTTAAAATATTTTAGGTGCGAGTCTGTATCTGGCAAAGCAGTCCATGTTTGGCACTACTTTTCAAAAAATCTGTTTCTCAAAACGATTTGCCAGATTTGGACTCTTTGGTTCAGATTAAGAACCGCGACAAACAAAAACGTGAGTCCGAACTGTAGCAACGGGGTCCCCCCGCGGGCTGTTACAGCTACACAAAATTACTCATGCATGTAAAGTTTGTGCTCAATTCTTCATATTCAACATGCTCATGCTTGAATGTGTATAACCATGGCAATTATGCACATGAATGCACATATATGCTTCAAATTCAACAATTCAATTCAAAATTATTCTTGATCACAATCAAACTTTGAATTCACATGGTTACAAACTCAAACTCATGAATTAAGGGTTGATCACTCACCTAGGAGCTTCAAACACCCAAATCCTAGTTAAATCCTTGAGTTTAGCTTCCAATTCTCAAGTCTTGAGCCAAAATTGCATAATTCTCCCTCTTTCTCTCCTAGAGCCGACCCCTCCCTCTCCTAGAGGTAAATCTAATTTTGAGCTCAAACAAAAGGAATGTGGTGTTATTATGCCCCTTTTAAAGTCTCCTTAATCCTATTCCATTACACTAATTAATTGAGCACTATTTCATCAATTTAATTTATTAATCTGATCCGATCAATTTTCAATTAAATTTCACCGTAGGATCTGAAAATTACCCAATCACAACGACGTAGTCAATTTCGGTTCTGTGGCCGATAAGGCTTCAATTTAAATTCCAAAGTAAGGAAGTCAAACAGATTTTCTACGGTGAAACAGATGGAAATTCAAAACCACATATTAAATATAATAGCATCTCAAAATCATTTTAAACTCATAATCACATCGTAATTAAATTAATTAGCATAATACGGAGCAGGGTTATCAACAAGTAGAGAGTGATGGCATAGTACATATCAGAGTTTAAGTGGGCCCAGTCAATAGGATAATCGAGTTCTATGTCCTGGATGTGCCAGCCACTTTCAATCTACTGTTGAGAAGGCCAGGTTACACTGTCATGACCTAAACCCACCCCTATAGGTTAGCATCGTAACGCCAGTAATCCGTGATTACAAAGGCCACTCAACAATAATGACAATAACACAATAAAAGGGGGCTGGCAGAAAAAACCAATTCAACAATAGAAATAATGTCCAACGAGCTGTGAGGACTTAAATGTACAACCCACTTTTCAAATATTTTTGTATGCACAAACACTTAAGTCCATAAAACACTTATATACAAAATGAAACACAAGTTAGGGAATTAAATCCTATAATCAAAACAATACAAAACAAAGTCATGACCACTCTTGCCATTAGACCGATTTTTAAAGGGTGAAACTAAACCACCCAAAAAGCCTTGACACGTGTTGGCTGGAACCCTCGCGGTGAGGCACAATAGTTGCTTGACAAAAAAAAAGAGAGTTCGGGTCGGTGCCACTAACTCTGATTCGGTGCCTGATCACCTATCATACATATATTAAACAATGAGCTAGAACCTAGTGAATAATCCCAATGTAAAGATTCATAGCTTATATAAGTAAAACAATTGCAAAATATTTTCGGATACTTGTACTAATGATAAAGTTCCATAAACCTTCAGTAAATTTTCCATAGATCAACACATAGCGCAGTACGTTGTCAAAAGCGTACCTAGACCTTTAGCAAAATGCTATAACAAAACGTTCAGACAAAACGAAATATTTATGAAACATATACATTCAGAAGTCATAAAGTTCTTCATACCATTCAAGTCACTTCATTTCGTGATGTGATCCAATAGTACTGGTTAGAAAATTAGCAGAACGTCCACAATGGAACGAAAACATAGGTATAATGATCACAACGTATCGACATATACATAACGATCGTAACGGATCGACTTAGACATAACAATCACCAACGGGTCGACATAGACATAATGACCACTAGGGATCGACATAAACATAACGGAAGTTTCGATAATCACAACACATGTTCATGGTGTCATATTCTCGTTGATCAAATAGGAAGCTAATCATTCTTATCAAACATAATTCTCAGAAAAACTTGTCATTGATAACAAAACATTTACAACGGTCCATTAACTTATACAGAATATCATTTACGGATCATAGACAAAACAGTGTTACTGAATGATCAATACATATTTTTTATTAGTTGTTCAAAGGGAAACTCATTCACTCCTTAGCAAATTTCCTTTTCAGGAAACAAATACGTTGTACACAATTCGGTATGTCAAAGCATAACTTTTAGTTTTAAAGGACTTTATTTATAAACTTCATCACATTCATAATTCTTCGTCTAGCAAAACGAATTTCAAAGTAATTCATACAAAATACCGTTACAAAGAGATTACTCACCTCGAGTAAGTTGGTGTCCTTACACAACGTTCAAACCTACATTCACAATACTAAACACATTGGAACACATTGTTCTAATCACATACTTTATCTTCTCATTCTAATTCTAATTCAATTATAAATGTTGTTTCCTACATATCAGTACCTTAATGAGTCATAATTCATGCTTAGAAATACTCAGAAGAAGACAGAAGCAAAGATGTAAACACAGAAACATGTCAAAATATACTGAAAAGGCTTGGCGCTCGAGCGGACAATGTGCAAAATGCGAACTCAATTATTTCAATTCTTCAATTTTTGCTCATATGAATTCTTAACATTAATTTACACCCAAAAACTCTCAATTAAACATGATTGCTATAAATTTTATACTATGCATGTCATGTTATGAACCACTTTATTCAAATCCAACCATACAAACTCATGTAGGTGTCCTGCTTCAATTTACATCACAAAACACTCTCAATCTGCATATTCTTTCTCAATTTAAGCTTATTTCAAGAAGATATGAATGTAAATGTCTTAAATTCAAGAATTTTAAGAAATTCCTACCTTAACTTGTTGAATTATGAAGCTTTAAGCCTATTCTTCAATGTCTTCCTTAAGCTCTCTAAAAAAAAAAAAAAACCTCTCTTCATCAAGATGTATCTCTCTCTCTCTACAAGCCCACTAATTCTTCTCATATTTTGAGCTCAAATATAAGCTATTATATATATAGGCTCAATCAATTTATTTAATTAATCAAATTTAAGTTAAATAATTATAACTTAGTTAATTGAATTTAATCTACTTAATTTGATCTGAATCAATTTTTTTTTTTTATAATTAAAATTCACAATAGACTCTAAATATTACACTAATCACAATAAAGTAATTGTAGACGTCCCCGAACGCCCCGGGAGGAACGAGCTCCCGTTCTATTCATTGGGGTCACTATAGTTCAGGACTCAAATGTCACGGTTCTTAATCTGAACCAAAGAGTCCAAATCCGGCAAATCGTTTTGAGAAAACAGATTTTTAGAAAGAAGTACCAAACATGGACTGCTTTGCCAAATACAGAGTCGCCACCTAAATGTTTTATTTTGGGGAAATTTAGGAAACCTGACTCGTTTGCCTAAGGCCACGTGTCCGTCATCACCAAAGTTGCCTCGGCTCGGGAACTTAGGTACGATTGGGGAAGGTCACTTCCTGAGCACCCTCGCCGTTCCGATCAAGAGATCGGCCTCTACTAACCATGATATTAGTTTTGAAAAACTTATGCGTTCTTTATTCCGGTTATTAACCTAGATTACTATGTGATGCGCACAGCATACAAGTATAGACTGGATCGCCTGAATTGGAACAAAACATTTCCTGTTTGTTTTTTGGAAGATGGTTTGCTACTCGCAAGTAGGCGTAAAAAACGGATTTTGCCACCCTCAGGTAGGCTTAAGAAAGAGATGGTTTTGCCACTATCTAGTGGGCTTAAAACTCACAGTTGATTTTCCAATCCAAAATAACCCAACCTTCACCCACAGGCATTCAAGCAGTTATATTACACTAATCAAGTTAAATAATTATAACTTAAGTTAATTGAATTTAATCACTAATTTGATCTGAATCAATTTTTTTTTTATAATTAAAATTCACAATAGACTCTAAATATTACACTAATCACAATAAAGTAATTGTAGACGTCCCCAACGCCCGGAGGAACGAGCTCCCTTCTATTCATTTGGGTCACTACAGTTAGGATCAAATGTCACGGTTCTTAATCTGAACCAAAGAGTCCAAATCGGCAAATCGTTTTGAGAAAACAGATTTTTAGAAAAGAAGTGCCAAATACAGAGTCGCCACCTAAATGTTTTATTTTGGGGAAATTTAGGAAACTCTGACTCGTTTGCCTAAGGCCACGTGTCCGTCATCACCAAAAGTTGCCTCGGCTCGGAACTTGGTTACAATTGGGAAGGTCACTTCGTGAGCACCCCCGCTCGTCGATCAAAAGATCGGCCTCTACTAACCATGATATCTAGTTTTGAAAACTTTATGCGTTCTTATTCCGTTATTAGCCTAGATTACTATGTGATCCGCGCAGCATACAAGTATAGACTGGATTGCCTGAATTGGAACAAAACATTTCCTGTTTTTTTTTTGAAGATGGTTGTTACTTGCAAGTAGGCTTAAAAAGCGAATTTTGCCACCCTCAGGTGGGCTTAAGAAAGAGATGGTTTCCACTATCTAGTGGGCTTAAAACGCACAATGATGATCTGTTCCAATCCAAATAACCCAACCTTCACCACTGGCATTCAAGCAGTTATATCACATAAGCAAATAGCCTCATGAAGCATGCTATTCATGGCAGTCACTCACACGCATGCAAGGATGCTAAAGCATAAAACTCACCGAGTACTCCAAGCCAAAACAGAAGCTAATTAGAAATCCATGCATGATCCTAAATATGCTGGAATGCCTAATGCAAACACATGCAAAAGTGCAACTAAGGAGGCTCGGCTATTCTAAACATGGTATATGAAATGCTACAGCTAACTGTATTCAACTTGGAATAAAATACAATGCAGTTAGTATGATACGCCGAGCCGGTGCATGCAAAACAGATGAATAAATGCAAACATGCTATCATACTGTATGCTAATTGAAACATGCCCTAATCTAACCATCATAAGCAGTGTAAATAAAAGGGAGAAAGACGTGGGGTTGGAAAGACATGCATCACACACATGCACACTTATACAACATTGCCCTCGCGCAGAGGGTCTGAAAGAATAATATACAGTCCCAAATGAATAAATAATACAGTCCCAATAAATACAAAAATCCTAATTAATTTACAAATTAATCTAGGAAAGCTATAAACTGGCATGCAAGCCAGGACTGCCTTGACTCCCATGAATGATGTATGTTTAGGTTGCCTTGCGCGGAAATCCCACTAGGATGCCCCAATTAGCCTCTGTTTTGCAATGATTCTTGGAAGTACGCCAAGCCCCAGAAAACTGCTGATTCTTGATTTCTGCAACAGAGAGCAGGAAAGGGCATAGCAATGTATTTTCACAAATGTATGCATGCCTCGATCCTCGTGCCACCAATCACGCATCTCGATTGCATGATGGCCGAGGAGTCGAATTGTGCAACTCAATATAGAATGAATGCACATGAAAACAAAACAAAACCTAGACTCCATCGTGAATAATCCGAAGTGTCGGCGACTGGGAATTGAGACACGTCTGTCACTCGGAGTACGAAACGTACCTCGTTTCCGTGCCTGGGCTAATTCTATCCCAAACACAATGCAATATGCATGACATGCATGAATGCAACTAATATACAACTAGCATGCACAATGTATGAGATGCATAACACAATGCACGAGGTAACATGCATACACAATGCGCTAAACTACAACCTAGCATACACAATGCTATGAAATGAAATGACATCACAATGCATAAATGGCTTACAGTAACATGAGTGGACCTCAGCCACACTCACATAAAGGCCATGAGATGAAAATGAGACAACTCGGAATGCGTACACACATGCACGCAAACCGAGGACCGACCCTAAGGCACAAAATGCCACTCTATCGAGACATGCAAGGCATGAATATGGCATACAAGCATACAAATTTCAGAGGCAATAAGTGATGCAGAACACCCCGAAAGATGCCAAATGACACCCGATGCATGAAATGAAACGAAATGCAAAACTAGGCCTATGCATTGGCCTGTAGCTATACAAAAACATGCATTATTTGAACATGGAATGTAAAGAAAGAGTCCAATACAGCCCAAAAATAAGCACTTTTCAGTTGTAAGCAAGGCCAAACAGTAAAACAAATAGGGCAAAACTAGCATGCAAAAATGGCCTAAATGTGAGATAAAGAAGCAACTCACAGCTGCTGACCCCAAACAAGATTAGGGCCCTCAACAAGTTGAAGAGGGGCCCAAAATATGACCTTTTACAGTTTATGAAAACCACAAAAACCAGCACAGGTAGTGGCTAAGCTCTCATGCAAGAAATGGGCCAAAGAGGGGCAAAGAAGCAAAGTGGTGGTTTCTGGCCTCAAACACAAAGGGGCCCTTCAACAATGTGAAAGGGCCAAAAATAATGCACTTTACAGTTGATGGCCGGACCCAAAACAGTATGCATGCAAGCCTAAGATACTATGCAAAATGAGGCCAAAACGAGAATATAACACAAAGTGTATAAAGGATGCCTCAAACCATGAAATATACCCTTAATAAAACATGAAGAGGGAGTCAAAATAAGGTCATTTTTAGTTCGGACCAGAGTCCAAAAAACAGAAGCAAAGAGGCTAATAAATCATGCAAAAATATGGCTAAAAGAGAGATATAAAGCAAGTAGCAAATGGAATCACAAACAAGTGATGACCCTTCAACAATGTTGAAGAAGGGCTCAAAATAAGCCACTTTTCAGTTCATGACAGAGCTCAAAACAGTTAACTCGTAGGCCAAAAATACTACACAAGAATGGCATACAAGAGGATAATGAAGCAAGTGCAACAAGGAGCCTCAAACAGTGAGAGGCCCTTAAACAAACAATAAAAAATGGCTCAAAATAAGTCTAGTTCCAGTTAGGGTCGGAGCCCAAAACAGCAAGCAAGTATGACTTATAAATGAATCAAGAAAAGGCTTGAAAAGGGAAAATGAAGCTCACCCTTGAAGACTTGCTTTGGCAGCTCCTTGCTTGAGTTGCAGCACTCCTAGGCTCTGGAAAACAACTTCAAATGGCTGCAATGGAGGTTGGAGGTATGGTGCTAGGTGATGGTGTAGGAATGGGTGTAGGCTTAAGGATTTGGAGCTTGGAAATATAGAGAGAGAGAGAGATAACAAGGCAAGATCTTGGGGGATTTTTGTAACCCTAAACCAGCAGCTGGAGCTGCTGATATATAGGCCCAAGAGGGGGAAAAGGGGGGAAATGGAAGGAAAATGAGTCAAGTTTCCCTCCAAAAGTGCAAACCTCGGACATGGGTGAAGTGTAAAAAAAAAATACATGGCTGGAATGCACTCACAGGAGCAAAAATGGCTGGCCAGTTTAAAAGGGGAAAAAAGTCATCCACCAGGTAAGTGCCGGCCGGCCAGTCAAAGGGGAAAAGTGCCAGTCACCCTAGGATGAAGCCCAGAAGTTAGCTTTCCAATGGCGCAAACCTTGCATTAAATTTTCCTGTAGAAAAAGTTATGCCTTTCCGTGAAGCGCGCAGATTCGTCCAACCGGACTTCAACCAACCACATCTCCCCCCCCCGGACTTGGACTAGGATTCTTGAGTGCAAAATGAAGCCCCGGAAGTAAACTTTCCAATGGTGGTGGCCTCATATCTTAATTCCTCTTGTGCAAAGAGTTACGCCCATTCGGTGAAGCCGCGCAGATTTTTCTCCTTCCCGATTCATGCTGAACCACTTTTGACCAAAAGAAGTTGGCTTTTCAGAAAAATTGCTGGCCTCCCACCCTCCTACAAGCTTTCTAACAGTGAAAAATAAGGTCTCACCAAAAATGAGCCCAAACCGATGCAGAATGAAGGTTCGGGGCCGAAACGCACAGCCCGAGGCCCCGAAAACTGACTGTTAGGCACCGAAGTGGTGTTCGACCACGAAGTGGGTCTCTCGACCACAGTGTCCTCAAAAGGGAGTAAATAAGATGTATGCCAAATACGAAGCAAACGGAGATGGTTAAGCGTCCCGAACTGAGGCACACGGCCAACGGCTCCGAAAAATCAAAAACCGGACTCCAAACGGGCAAAATAGCCTACGACCACGAAACGTAGCCTACGGCCACTGAGGGAAGATACGAGACCTCTCCCTCCTTCAAGAAAAAAATAGAGAAAATAGGCCTGGTTCAAAAATCAAGCGCAAAACACAAAAGAGTCCGGAAGTCCGGAGGCAAGGCTCGCAGCTAAGACTCTGAACTTCCGAACGAGCACAATATGCAACATCACCAAGCGCTCAATCGGACGTCTGAGTCTTAAGGTCGGTCAAAAATGGGGTGTCTGCAGTTGCCCCTTTTTGACAGAACTCGAAAGTCATAAGTGACGGGAGTGAATGTCAAAGCTGAGAGACGACCCATTTTTGACAAGCCGAAGACTTAGACAAACCACAAATGTGCCCGCAGGCAGGGCAAAATGCAACTGACAATGCAAAAGCCAAAGGTAGCTCAAGTCATGCAAATGCAGCAAGCTGTAATGAAGCACATATTCACAATAGATGCCATAGTTTAAGTAAGAATGAAAAGCAACAACTATATTTCATGCAGTTAAGAATGCAGAGATTTATTCAATTCTCGTCGCGTCTCACACGAAGAAGATATGATACCTGCGCGATTCGTCTGGTCGCACCAGCCTCAAATGAACCGTACATACAATATCGTGCCTGATGGTCGGGGATCTCTCGCTTCTTCTTGGTTGAAACCACAGGTACTTACTTTTCCCCGCCCTGATAGCATTTTCGGTGCTTAACAGCCCATTTTCGGGATCCCGAACTGCGTGTTTTGGCCCCCGAACATTCGTTTTGCATCGGTTTTTGCTCATTTTTGGCAGGTACCTCTGTTTTATCACCAGGAAGGTCACTGGAGGGTGGGAGGCTAGTAATTGTTGTAGCAACCAGTTATCTCTCCTCCGGAGCCTCCCGGCGCCCGTTTTTCGCACTTCCGGGCTAATGTTGAACACCCTAGGGGTAGTGTTGCCAACTTTCAACCACATAACTGTGATCTACACACCTTGGAGGACCCAAAAAAGTCATGGCCGGCCATTAATTGTTATTTCCATTTTTGCCCCTCCTCTTCCGGGCCAATGTTGAACACCTTGGGCCCACTTTCTTGAACTTTGAACCACATATCTGTGATGTACACACTTGGGAGGACCCTAAAAGTTTATCGCCGGCCATTAATTTTTCTTTCCATTTTTGCCCCTCCTCTTCCGGGCCAATGTTGAACACCTTGGGCCCACTTTCTTGAACTTTGAACCACATATTTGTGATGTACACACATGGGAGGACACCAAAAGTTGGTGGGAGGCCAGCAATTTTGCTGAAAAGCCAACTTCTTTTTGGTCAAAAGTGGTTCAGCATGAATCCGGGAAGGAGAAAAATCTGCGCGGCTTCACCGAAACGGGCGTAACTCTTTGCACAAGAGGAATTAAGATATGAGGCCACCACCATTGGAAAGCTTACTTCCGGGGCTTCATTTTGCACTTAAGAATCCCCTAAGTCCAAGTCCGAGGGGGGGAGATGTGGTTGGTTGAAGTCCGGTTGGACCGAATCTGAGCGGCTTCCCGGAAAAGGGCATAACGTTTTCTATAGGAGGAATTTTAATGCAAGGTTTGCGCCATTGGAAAGCTAACTTCTGGGGCTTCATCCTAGGGGGTGACTGGCCACTTTTCCCCTTTGACCTGGCCGGCCGGCCACTTACCTGGTGGATGACTTTTTTTCCCCTTTTAAACTGGCCAGCCATTTTTGCTCCTGTGAGTGCATTCCAGCCATGTATTTTTTTTTACACTTCACCCATGTCCGAGGGTTTGGCACTTTTGGAGGGAAACTTGACTCATTTTCCTTCCATTTCCCCCCCTTTTCCCCCTCTTTGGCCTATATATCAGCAGCTCCAGCTGTTGGTTTAGGGTTACAAAAATCCCTCCCAAGACTCTTGCCTTGTATCTCTCTCTCTCTCTATATTTCCAAGCTCCAAATCCTTAAGTCCCTACACCCATTCCTACACCATCACCTAGCACCATACCTCCAACCTCCATTGCAGCCATTTGAAGTTGTTTTCCAGAGCCTAGGAGTGCTGCAACTCAAGCCAAGGAGCTGCCAAAGACAAGTCTTCAAGGGTGAGCTTCCATTTTCCCTTTTCTAGCCTTTTCTTGATTCATTTATAAGTCATACTTGCTTGCTGTTTTGGGCTCCGACCCTAACTGGAACTAGGCTTATTTTGAGCCATTTTTCATGTTTGTTTAAGGGCCTCTCACTGTTTGAGGCCTCCTTGTTGCACTTGCTTCATTATCCCTCTTGTATGCCCATTCCTTGTGTAGTATTTTTGGCCTACGAGTTAACTGTTTTGAGCTCTGTCATGAACTGAAAAGTGGCTTATTTTGAGCCCTTCTTCAACATTGTTGAAGGGCTCATCACTGTTTGTGACTTCCATTTGCTACTTGCCTTTATATCTCTCTTTTAGCCATATTTTTGCATGATTTATTAGCCTCTTTTGCTTCTGTTTTTGGACTCTGGTCCGAACTAAAAATGACCTTATTTTGACTCCCTCTTCATGTTTTATTAAGGGTATTTCATGGTTTGAGGCATCCTTTATACACTTTGTGTTATATCTCTCGTTTTGGCCTCATTTTGCATAGTATCTTAGGCTTGCATGCATACTGTTTTGGGTCCGGCCATCAACTGTAAAGTGCATTATTTTTGGCCCCTATTAAACATTGTTGAAGGACCCCTTTGTGTTTGAGGCCAGAAACCACCACTTGCTTCTTTGCCCCTCTTTTGGCCCATTTCTTGCATGAGAGCTTAGCCATACCTGTGCTGGTTTTTGTGGTTTTTCATAAACTGTAAAAGGTCATATTTTGGGCCCCTCTTCAACATTGTTGAAGGGCCCTAATCTGTTTGGGGTCAGCAGCTGTGAGTTGCTTCTTTATCTCACATTTAGGGCCATTTTTGCATGCTAGTTTTGCCCTATTTGTGTTTACTGTTTGGCCTTGCTTACAACTGAAAATGTGCTTATTTTTGGGCTGTATTGACTCTTTCTTTACATTCCATGTTCAAATAATGCATGTTTTGTATAGCTACAGGCCAATGCATAGGCCTAGTTTTGCATTTCGGTTTCATTTCATGCATCGGGTGTCATTTGGCCATCTTTCGGGGCTGTTCTGCATCACTTATTGCCTCTGAAATTTGTATGCTTGTATGCCATATTCCATGCCTTGCCATGTCTTGTTAGAGTGGCATTTTGTGCCTTAGGTTCGGTCCTCGGTTTGCGTGCATGTGTGTAGCATTCGAGTTGTCTCAATTTTCATCTCATGGGCCTTCTTAGTGAGTGTGGCTGAGGTCCACTCATGTTAGCTGTAAAGGCCCATTTATGCATTGTGTATGTCATTTCATCTTCATAGCATTGTGTTATGCTAGGTTGTCGTTAGCGCATGTGTATGCCATGTTAACCTCGTGCATTTGTGTATTTGCCATCTCATAGCATTGTGCATGCGTAAGGTTGTATTATTAGTTGCATTCATGCATGTCATGCAATTATTGCATTGCTAGTTTGGGTAGGAATTAGCCAGGCACGGGATAACGAGGTTACGTTTCGTATCTCCGAGTGACCAGAACGTGTCTCAATTCCCAGTCAGCCGGACACTTCGGATTATCCACGATGGAGTCTACGGTTTTGTTTTTTTCAATGTGCATTCATTCTATATGAGTTGCACCAATCGGATCCCACACACAGATGCGTGATTGGTAGCACGAGGATCGCGGTGCATACATTCTGTTGAAAAATACAGTGTGTATGCCCCTTTCCTGCTCTCTGTTGAAGGCAAATCAAGAATCGAGCATTTGTGCTGGGGTTGGCTACATTTCCAAGGAATCATTGGCAAAACAGAAGGCTGAATTGGGGCATCCTAGTGGATTTCCGCGCAGGCAAAACCCCAAACATACATCATATCATTGGGAAGTCAAGGCAGCAGTCCCTGGCTTGTCATGCCAGTTTAGCTTTTCCTAGATTAATTTGTAAATTTAATTTGGAATTTTTGTATTATTGGACATGTATAATTATTTATTTCATTTGGGACTGTATATTATTCTTTCGGGCCCTCCTGCGCGAACGGGCGCAATGCTTGCTAATAAGTGTGCCATGTGTGGTGTTATTTTTCCAACGCTCCAACGTCTTTCTCCACTTTTTATTTACCCTGCTTATGAGGTTAGTATTAGGCATGTTTCAATATAGCAATACAAGTATATGTCAAGCATGTTTGTCATTTATTCATTTCGCTGTTTGGCGATGCATCCGGGCTCGGCGCATCATTTATCTAACTGCATGTGTATTTTCAATTCCAAGTTGAATACATGTTCAGCTGTAGCATCTAGTACATATACCATGTTTAGAATAGCCGAGCCTGCCTATAGTTGCACTTTTGCATGTGTTGCATTAGGCATTCAGCATATTTAGGATTCATGCATGGATTTCTAATTAGTTTTTGTTTTGGCTTGGAGTACTCGGTAAGTTTTATGCTTTAGCATCCTTGCATGCATGTGAGTGACTGCCATGATAGCATGCTTACCATGAGGCTAATTGCTTATGTGATATATCTGCCTGAATGCTTGTGGGTGAAGGTTGGGTTATTTGGATTGGAACAGATCATCAATTGTGTGTTTTAAGCCCACTAGATAGTGGCAAAATCATGTTTTCTAAGCCCACCTGAGGGTGGCAAATTTACGTCTTTGCCTACTTGCGGGTAGCACCATCAAACCATTTTCAAACAAACAAACATGAAATGTTTTGTTCCAATTCAGGCGATCCAGTCTATACTTGTATGCTGTGCGCATCACATAGTAAATCTAGGCTAATAACCGGAATAAGAACGCATAATGTTTTCAAAAATAGATATCATGGTTAGTAGAGGCCGATCTTTGATCGGGCGAGCGGGGGTGCTCACGAAGTGACCTTCCCCAATCGTACCCAAGTTCTCGAGCCGAGGCAACTTTGGTGATGACGGACACGTGGCCTTAGGCAAACGAGTCAGGGTTTCCTAAATTTCCCCAAAATAAAACATTTAGGTGGCGACTCTGTATTTGGCAAAGCAGTCCATGTTTGGTACTTCTTTTCTAAAAATCTGTTTTCTCAAAACGATTTGCCGGATTTGGACTCTTTGGTTCAGATTAAGAACCGTGACATTTGAGTCCTGAACTATAGTGACCCCAAATGAATAGAACGGGAGCTCGTTCCTCCCGGGGCGTTCGGGGACGTCTACAATTACTTTATTGTGATTAGTGTAATATTTAGAGTCTATTGTGAATTTTAATTATAAAAAAAAAATTGATTCAGATCAAATTAAGTAGATTAAATTCAATTAACTTAAGTTATAATTATTTAACTTGATTAGTGTAATATAACTGCTTGAATGCCTGTGGGTGAAGGTTGGGTTATTTGGATTGGAACAAATCAACTGTGAGTTTTAAGCCCACTAGATAGTGGCAAAACCATCTCTTTCTTAAGCCTACCTGAGGGTGGCAAAATCCGTTTTTTACGCCTACTTGCGAGTAGCAAACCATCTTCCAAAAAAACAAACAGGAAATGTTTTGTTCCAATTCAGGCGATCCAGTCTATACTTGTATGCTGTGCGCATCACATAGTAATCTAGGTTAATAACCGGAATAAGAACGCATAAAGTTTTCAAAACTAGATATCATGGTTAGTAGAGGCCGATCTTTGATCGGACGAGCGAGGGTGCTCAGGAAGTGACCTTCCCCAATCGTACCTAAGTTCCCGAGCCGAGGCAACTTTGGTGATGACGGACACGTGGCCTTAGGCAAACGAGTCAGGGTTTCCTAAATTTCCCCAAAATAAAACATTTAGGTGGCGACTCTGTATTTGGCAAAGCAGTCCATGTTTGGTACTTCTTTTCTAAAAATCTGTTTTCTCAAAACGATTTGCCGGATTTGGACTCTTTGGTTCAGATTAAGAACCGTGACATTTGAGTCCTGAACTATAGTGACCCCAAATGAATAGAACGGGAGCTCGTTCCTCCCGGGGCGTTCGGGGACGTCTACAATTACTTTATTGTGATTAGTGTAATATTTAGAGTCTATTGTGAATTTTAATTATAAAAAAAAAAAATTGATTCAGATCAAATTAAGTAGATTAAATTCAATTAACTTAAGTTATAATTATTTAACTTAAATTTGATTAATTAAATAAATTGATTGAGCCTATATATATAATAGCTTATATTTTTGAGCTCAAAATATGAGAGAATTAGTGGGCTTTGTAGAGAGAGAGAGATACATCTTGATGAAGAGAGGTTTTTTTTTTTTTTTAGAGAGCTTAAGGAAGACATTGAAGAATAGGCTTAAAGCTTCATAATTCAACAAGTTAAGGTAGGAATTTCTTAAATTCTTGAATTTAAGACATCTACATTCATATCTTCTTGAAAATAAGCTTAATTGAGAAAGAATCATGCATGATTGAGAGTGTTTTGTGATGTAAATTGAAGCAGGACACCTACATGAGTTTGTATGGTTGGATTTGAATAAAGTGGTTCATAAACATGACATGCATAGTATAAATTTATAGCAAATCATGTTTAATTGAGAGTTTTTGGGTGTAAATTAATGTTAAGAATTCATATGAGCATAAAATTGAAGAATTGAAATAATTGAGTTCGCATTTTGCACATTGTCCGCTCGAGCGGCCAAGCCTTTTCAGTATATTTTGACATGTTCTGTGTTTACATCTTTGCTTCTGTCTTCTTCTGAGTATTTCTAAGCATGAATTATGACTCATTAAGGTACTGATATGTAAGGAAACAACATTTATAATTGAATTAGAATTAGAATGAGAAGATAAAGTATGTGATTAGAACAATGTGTTCCAATGTGTTTAGTATATGTGATATGTAGGTTTGAACGTTGTGTAAGGACACCAACTTACTCGAGGTGAGTAATCTCTTTGTAACGGTATTTTGTATGAATTACTTTGAAATTCGTTTTGCTAGACGAAGAATTATGAAATGTGATGAAGTTTATAAATAAGTCCTTTAAAACTAAAAGTTATGCTTTGACATACCGAATTGTGTACAACGTAATTTGTTTCCTGAAAAGGAAATTTGCTAAGGAGTGAATGAGTTCCCTTTGAACAACTAATAAGAAAATATGTATTGATCATTCAGTAACCACTGTTTTGTCTATGATCCGTAAATGATATTCTGTATAAGTTAATGGACCGTTGTAAATGTTTTGTTATCAATGACAAGTTTTCTGAGAAATTATGTTTGATAAGAATGATTAGCCTTCCTATTTGATCAACGAATATGACACCATGAACATGTGTTGTGATTATCGAAAACTTCCGTTATGTTTATGTCGATCCCTAGTGGTCATTATGTCTATGTCGACCCGTGGTGATTGTTATGTCTAAGTCGATCCGTTACGATCGTTATGTATATGTCGATACGTTGTGATCATTATACCTATGTTTTCGTTCCATTGTGGACGTTCTGCTAATTTTCTAACCAGTACTATTGGATCACATCACGAAATGAAAGTGACATTGAATGGTATGAAGAACTTTATGACTTCTGAATGTATATGTTTCATAAATATTTCGTTTTGTCATGAACGTTTTGTATAGCATTTTGCTAAAGGTCTAGGTACGCTTTTGACAACGTACTGCGCTATGTGTTGATCTATGGAAAATTTACTGAAGGTTTATGGAACTTTATTCATTAGTACAAGTATCCGAAAAATATTTTGCACATTGTTTTACTTATATAAGCTATGAATCTTTACATTGGGATTATTCACTAGGTTCTAGCTCATTGTTTAATATATGTATGTAGGTGATCAGGCACCGAATCAGAGTTAGTGGCACCGACCCGAACTCTCTTTTTTTTTGTCAAGCCAACTATTGTGCCTCACCGCGAGGTTCCAAGCCAACACGTGTCAAGGCTTTTTGGGTGGTTTAGTTTCACCCTTTAAAAATCGGTCTAATGGCAAGAGTGGTCTATGACTTTTGTTTGTATTGTTTTGATTATGGGATTTAATTCCCTAACTTGTGTTTCATTTTGTATATAAGTGTTTATGGACTTAAGTGTTTGTGCATACAAAAATATTTGAAAGTGGGTTTGTACATTTAAGTCCTCACAGCTCGTTGGACATTATTTTCTATTGTTGAATTGGTTTCTGCCAGCCCCCTTTTATTGTGTTATTGTCATTATTGTTGAGTAGGCCTTTGGTAATCACGGATTACTGGCCGGTTACGATGCTAAACCTATAGGGGTGGGTTTAGGTCATGACAGTGTAACCATGGCCTTCTCAACAGTAGATTGAAAGTGGCTGGCACATCCAGGACATAGAACTCGATATCCTATTGAACTGGGCCCACTTAAACTCTGATATGTACTATGCCCATCACCTCTCTACTTGTGATAACCCTGCTCCGTATTATGCTAATTAATCTTAATTACGAATGTGATTATGAGTTTAAAATGATTTTGAGTGCTATTTATATGAATATATGTGGTTTTGAATTTCCATCTGTTCACCGTAGGAAAATCTGTTTGACTTCCTACTTTGGAATTTAAATTGAAGGCCTTATCGGCCACAGAAACCGAAATTGACTACGTCGTTGTGATTGGCGTAATTTTCAGATCCTACGGTGAAATTTAATTGAAAATTGATTCGGATCAGATTAATTAAATTAAATTGATGAAATAGTGCTCAATTAATTAGTGTTAATGGAATAGGATTAAGGGAGACTTTAAAAGGGGCATAATACACCCACATTCCTTTAGTTTTGAGCTCAAAATTAGATTTTACACTCTAGAGAGGGAGAGGGTCGGCTCTAGAGAGAGAAAGAGGGAGAATTATGCAATTTTGGCTCAAGACTTGAGAATTGGAAGCTAAACTCAAGGATTTAACTAGAATTTGGGTGTTTGAAGCTCCTAGGTGAGTGATCAACCCTTAATTCATGAGTTTGAGTTTGTAACCATGTGAATTCAAAGTTTGATTGTGATCAAGAATATAATTTGAATTGAATTTGTTGAATTTGAAGCATATATGTGCATTCATGTGCATAATTGCCATGGTTATACACATTCAAGCATGAAGCATGTTGAATATGAAGAATTGAGCACAAAACTTTACATGCATGAGTAATTTTGTGTAGCTGTAACAAGCCCGCGGAGGGGGACCCCGTTGCTACAGTTCGGACTCACGATTTTTGTTGTCGCGGTTCTTAATCTGAACCAAAGAGTCCAAATCTGGCAAATCGTTTTGAGAAACAGATTTTTGAAAAAGTAGTGCCAAACATGGACTGCTTTGCCAGATACAGAGTCGCCACCTAAATATTTTAAAATGGGGGAATTTAGGAAACCCTGACTCGGTGCCGAAGGCCACATGTCCGTCATCACCGGAGTTGTCTCGGCTCGGGAGCTTGGGTACGATCGGGGAAAGTCAGCTATGAGCACCCCCTTTCGCCCGATCCGAAGACCGGCCTCTACTAACCGTGATATCCAATTTTGAAAACGCTATGTGTTCTTAAACCAATTATTAGCCTAGAATTACTACGTTATGCGCGCAGCAAACAAGTATAGACCAAATCCTTGTTGTAGGCCAAAATTACACTTTCTCTGTCTGTATTTTAGGGAAATAATGGATTTTGCGACAACAATATAGTTTGTTGAATATGTAGGATTAACAAGATCAATGTGAGTACATTCTAATTTTAGCTATCAAAAGTGCTAGAACCACAAATTAAAGATAATTGTTACTTGATAATTTGCACACCTGATATTTTTGATAATTTCTTTTTTCTCTGGTTATGTGTGCATAAATATGGGTATTGGGAGCCTTGTTGTAGGCCAAAATTACACTTTCTCTGTCTGTATTTTAGGGAAATAATGGATTTTGCGACAACAATATAGTTTGTTGAATATGTAGGATTAACAAGATCAATGTGAGTACATTCTAATTTTAGCTATCAAAAGTGCTAGAACCACAAATTAAAGATAATTGTTACTTGATAATTTGCACACCTGATATTTTTGATAATTTCTTTTTTCTCTGGTTATGTGTGCATAAATATGGGTATTGGGAGCCTTGTTGTAGGCCAAAATTACACTTTCTCTGTCTGTATTTTAGGGAAATAATGGATTTTGCGACAACAATATAGTTTGTTGAATATGTAGGATTAACAAGATCAATGTGAGTACATTCTAATTTTAGCTATCAAAAGTGCTAGAACCACAAATTAAAGATAATTGTTACTTGATAATTTGCACACCTGATATTTTTGATAATTTCTTTTTTCTCTGGTTATGTGTGCATAAATATGGGTATTGGGAGCCTTGTTGTAGGCCAAAATTACACTTTGTATGTCTCTATTTCAGGAAAATAATGGAGTTTGTGACAACAATATAGTTTGTTGAATACATATGATTAACAAGATCAAGGTGAGTACATTCTAATTTTTAACTATCGAAATTGCTGGAACAACAAATTAAAGGTAATTGTTACTTGATAATTTGCACACCTAATATTCCAGATAATCATTATAAT
The DNA here is from genome assembly GCF_004153795.1 of Camellia sinensis. NCBI lineage: Eukaryota > Viridiplantae > Streptophyta > Magnoliopsida > Ericales > Theaceae > Camellia > Camellia sinensis. Next base: position 26,297 of record NW_021030814.1, read on the forward strand.
GATCTCAAACATTATGTTCATTATTTTAACTTAGACAAAACAAAAACTGCATTGGATAAATTGTACAGCAAAAAATGTAACCATTTATGAAGTAGACTACTTTTAAGTTAGAAAACAATTTGTTCCTCATTATTTTAACAAACAAAACGTTTGCATTTCAAATGATCGAGTCTAAAATATTTGGTATAATTTCATGATTACACTTTTGTTATCATTTTTCTTATCTATCGAGTGCATTTCTAATTATGTTTAAAATCATATATTTTGTTTTGTGTCTACATGTTGGGAGGTGGAAAAGAGAAATGTGATGATTTATTTTAATTTTTTTTCAATTGATTATTGAAATCAAATTTTGTTGTTATCTATATGAAAATTGGTTAGTTTTACAATTTTTTTTATAGCCAATTCAAATATAAAAAAATGATGTACAATCATTTTATTGATCTCTTAGTTTATTTTATTTTTTCTTGTAGAAAATGTTTTAAATTAATAAGTTATACCGATTAAATTCACCCTTAATGTTAAATGCCCATTTATTTATTTAAAATACATTTTAAAAAACACTTGAAAATTTTGTTCATCCCATCATACATTGTGTTATTGCATTCTGGTTGTTTGGCAAATCACTATTACGATTGCTTCTATAATTTTTTTTTTTTTTTGAAAAAAAGAAATGTAAAATCATTCATCCCGGTCATGCCTAAGTAATACCTCTCCTATAGTTCATATTCATGGCAATCTTACCCAAGTAATAGGCTAATACTGTCTTTTCCATAAGCTGAGAAGCACGTTAATTCTGTGTATACTAACGCTATATATTGCAAATTCACTTGGAAAAATATCAAGAGTCAAAGCAACTTTATTTTATCTAATGAATCAAAAAAATTTAAGACCGCCCTTGATGTCAAACTTTTATTAATGTTTTGTTCTTTCATTTGTGCAAGTCTTTATTTTTGTAGCATTTTTGCTTCCCGCTTTTGAAGGGATGTGTGATTTTTATGCTTTATTCTGTGTGTTTGATTGACTAGTGTTACAGATACTATCACTCTGTTTGGTTTTAGTTTTCATAATTCACTTTTCAGAAAATTATATACTTTTTTCTTTTCCGTATTTTTTTGTTTTCATTGAATTTTTTAATATTTTAAGCAATTCTTTTTTTAATTTTTAGATATACCTAACATAAATACACTTAAAAAGTACAACATTTGTGAAATTTTTTTAAAAAAAATTCACTAAATACCAAAAATATTTTTTAAAAAAATATGAAAATTTAATACGTTTTTTGTATTCTTATGTATTTATTAATTTTTTAAAATATTTTTTACAAATATTTTATTATTTAGATACATCTAAGTAAGGTGCATCTAAAAAAGTAAAAAAAAAATGCTTAAAATTTTAAAAAAATTCAATAAAAACAAAACAAAAAAAATGAAAAAATAAAAAACTCAATTTTTAAAAAACTAAACCAAACACACTGTGTTATGCTCTTGTTAGTTTTATTTTTTATTTTTTTATTTTTTTATTTTTAAAAATTATTGAGATTGTTTCAAGTTTTTCATATTATAAGTAATCAGTTTAGATCCATTCTTCAATCATGCTTTTTCTTTTCTTTTTTTTTGTTATAATGTGTAGAATAATCTTAGTTATGTTATTGTTCATCTTTTCAGCGATCATTATGAGTTAGTTTATCTTTTCAGCAATCATTATTGTTTATTTATCTAGTATTATTGTTTATGTTTATCTCTTGCGATATATTATAATTTAGAGAGAAATTCTCTTGCAAGTATTTTTTACTAAATAGATAGCTCAATTTCTTTTATTCAGGTTTTTAATTGGTGGGGGTGTGGTCGCATCTCACACAAGGGAAATCAATCTAAACTAAGGAAAAGAAAGCAATGGAGTAGGATATGAAACAACTTTTATTGGATATATGTTATTTTTGTAAACAGTATGCAAAGTACATGCTAAACTAAGGTACCTAGACAAAGTACATGCTACACATATGGCTGCAAAAACAGCCTACACAAGGGGCTGTTAACGATTGTATTTTGAAATTTTTTATGTCCCTTATATCTGCATCCTTTTTTTATGTTCTTTATATCTGCATCCTAACTCTCCTCTATAAAAAAAAAAAAAACACATTCTCTGGATATATTTTCCTACTCTAGTTATAATATGTTTGCAAATTTCAACTCGAAACAAAAATCTAATGGGCACTAACTGGGCATTAGTAAGCGTGCCTTGCACACGGCCCTCTCTCTAGTACTATTTTTATACTTGTCCTAAAACACATCATTTTAATATTCTTACATTTTATGTTAAAATTTTACTTTGGTTCTTTCATTTTTAATTTTTTGTCATCTTCCTTAATATAAGATAAACGGAAGGATGGCATTATTAAAAAAATATAAAAAATAAAACTTCTTACCAAGAAAGTGCAAGTGTTTGAATATAGGGCGTCTCCTACACATCCTTTTGATATTTAAAAATATATATATTATAATTTTATCCTTGAAGAAATATTATTCAGAAGACAAAAATTAAATTTCTTTTTCCACTCATCCAACATACACTAACCCACTTAATCCCTGACTCTCCTTTATTCCCATTCTCACTCAAAAATCATAACCCATCTCATAAATCATAGTCAATATTATAATATTTACATTTCTTTATTTGAGTAATGGGCAAGCAAATCATCACACGAGGCACTTTAAAATATTTTGGAAGCCGAACACTCTCATAATGATCCATCTGAATGATAGGATGAGAAAATTCTCAAGGTACATGCAAACCCCGTATTAGGCGAGTAATAATCACAAGATAGACAAAGGGTCTTTAAGGCCAAGTTTGGGAAGTTAGAAATAATCCATCTTTTTATCTTTTTTTCATCATATCACTTCTTTATTTTTCTACACATCTTTTTGTAAAAAGACAAAAAGTACACTTATTTAGGCCATCCTAATAAAAACAAAACAAACTTACAATTCAATATAGGCATACTGTTCCATGTAACTCGATATACAATCAACACGTATTGGCATCGTATTGCTCCTAGCCTAGTTTGAATTAGGACAAGTGTTTAACACGCTTTGGCATCGTATTGCTCCTATCCTAGTTCAAATTAGGATAAGTCTGCATAAGTGATCGATTGAATCATACCAAACTGTCTCATATAAAGATTGGTATAACAGGCCCGTTTTGTTTCAAGAATCTTTGTTCTTATTCCGACAATCTTTAAGACAAACTCATAAATAGAACAGGGAAAATCATATGATCATCCTTCAAATAAATAATCACATGAACCACACCTATATCCACTTTGTTGTAATTGTCCTTCAATCAAGTAATCACAACTCATAATTGGACCTACACACACTAACTCATCAATAGTTCATGAAAAATCATATGTAATTAGAGCAACAAATGTGGAGGTAACTGTTATGCTCAACCAGGTTTTGATCAGTGTAGCTTAGACTGGAAGAACTAATCATTGTTGGGCATCAAAGGTTTTTAGGTTTATATTCGCAAAAGTGAAACAGTTTTAGTTGACTGTAAAAACTAATCATTGTTGGGCATCAAAGGTTTCTAGGTTTATATTATCCAAAAGTGAGACAATTTTAATTGCAGATAGAGTATATATCAAATTTTCATAATGACACATGGGATAATTACACTAATAGTCCCTATAATTTGGGACTTGACTTTTCAATTGTGACACATT
>NW_021030816.1:0-11460 GCF_004153795.1 Camellia sinensis
GTTTTGTAGTCGACGCAGACATGCCATTTTCCGTTCTTCTTTGGCACTACGACTGTGTTGGAGATCCATTTTGGGTAGTGTACCTCTCTAATTGCTCCTACCTCCAGCAGGTTTCCTACTTCCTCTGCCACTATTTCGGCATGGTGAAGTGCCGATCTGCGTGTGCGCTGAATGACTGGTCTGGCGAATGGGTGGACATTAAGTTGGTGACAGATGAAGTTTGGGTCAATGCCTGGCATGTCGTAGGGTGTCCAGGCGAACACTTCGATGTTAGAGGTTAAGAATTCCAAGACCTCTAATCTCTCAGTGCTGGACAACGACGAACCGAGCAAAAAGAACTTATCCGGGTTCTTTTCATCTATTTTTACCTCTACCAAGTCCTCCACTGCTTTCTGATCCGCCACTTTGCTGACATCTGCAAATAGCTCATTACTCTCAGGTTCTTCTACCGAATGAACGTATCCTTTGGCAGCGCAGCTGCCATTTACCGTGACGAAGCATTGCTTTGACATGATCTGATCTCCATAGACTTCTTCAATTACTCCGGTGTCGTTGGGAAATCGCATCACTTGGTGGTAGGATGACGCCACCGATCGCATGGCATGCAGCCATGTTCTGCCCAAGATGATGTTGTAAGTGGAGGGGACCTTCAGTACCTAGAACTCCACTTGTTTCGTCACGCTTCCTGCTCTAACTGGAAGAATTATTTTGCCGACGGGCCATTCTGGCATAGAGTTGAATCCAATTAGGGGTAATACAGCAGGCGCCAAGTCTTTGTCCTGTAGTTTCAGTTGTTTGAATGTTTCATAGTACATGATTTCACATGAACTACCCTGGTCAATCAGAATCTGCTTGACGTCAAAATCCTTGACTCGGAGAGTGACAACCAGGGCATCATTGTGAGGGCAATATATCTATTCTAAGTCTTTATCCAAAAAAGACATGACGTTTGTTGCCTCCGTCTTCCCCTTCTTGGTGGCAGGTTGGGCACTTAGCACCTCTCTTAAGTGTTCAGCCTTTTTGATTGATCCTCTAAGCTCGCATCCATGCTCAGGCTCAAAGACTCCATGTATCACATTGATAACGCCTTGGGGTGGGGCGTCAACTGGCATCCCATTGGGGTTATTGTGATCCTGGGGGGCTGGTTGCGTCCCTCCTTCAATGTATTTATCCAAGTGGCATGCTGCCACCAACTCCTCCAAGTGTTGTCTCAATGGTGTGCAATTCTCAGTGCGGTGTCCCTTTTCTTTATGGAAGGTGCACCGTGATCTTTCGTCATAGTCCTTCTGCGCTTCCCCTAGTTTGGCTGGCCACTCGACGAAAGGCTCATCTTTTATCTCGCTCAGAATCCGATATATCGATTTTTTGAACACCGTGGTTATGGCAGTGCGGATTCTCAACCATCTTTTATCCGGGTCTTCTCCGTTATCTCATCTGCCACGTCCGTTTCTGATACTTCGATCTACCGTGTTGACCTTTGCTGAGGTCTTCTTTTCTGGTACTATGGTTGCACCAGATTTTGCTTTGGCACGTGCGCCATCCTCTTTTACCCGGATGTACTGATGCACTCTCTCCATCAGGGCTTCCATGGTAAGGGGTGGCGTCATGGTGATCGAGTCCCTTAGTCTGTTTCCGACTGGAAGGCCTCTTTTATACTGCGCAATGGCCAGATCCTACTCCGAATGCACATTTGGACGAATTGAGGTGCAATTTGTGCTTTCTTTATCGCCCATGTCGATGGAGAGTAGCTAGTCGATCTCCACCGAGGTTTTAGTGTTTGTTCGGAACCTTGTTACGAATGCCTCTGCCAATTGTGCCCATGAGGCTATGCTGCCCTCTGAAAGTTTCTTGAACCAAGTCAAGCCTAGGTCGCCAAGGCTTGATGGGAAGAGTATACACATTATGGCCTCGTTTCGCCTGTACACGGCCATGACCTGGCGAAAGTGGCTCAAGTGTGAGTAGGGGTCCGTCTTCCCTTCATATGTAGTGAACTTGGGCTGAAGGAAGCCTGATGGTAGGGCGCGTTTTCAATCGCTGGAATAAATGGCGAAGTCTGCAGCCTTGCCAATGCTTTGTCTGTTGGTTCGTAGGCAGGGTGCGGTATTGGCATTCCAACCTCGACGCTTCCATGCGTCCGAGAAGCCAACCGCTGTAAGGTAGAAACTCTGTGTGGATCTCGTGCCCTGGCATCCTCCTTGCATCGTGCTTTTTCTTCGAGCACGGTTCGTAAGTCGGATGATCTGGGTAACTCCATCTGTCTAGATCTGGTTTGGTGCGTATGTGAGGGCCAATACGTGCTTCCTTCAGTGTATGATCTTTCAGATCTCATCCTCTCAGACCTGGAGTGACGAGTTCTGGAAGACCAGGATTAAGTATCGCCTGTCCTGAGGCTTCTACTCTCTCCTTGCGAGGGTGTGGTATTCCTACTACGATTTTTTGAGTGGCGAGGGGGCGTCTTGTTTTTGCGCCCCTCTCCTGTCGCCACTTCTTTATTCTTCATCTGGCGCTTCAACGCCTCCATGTCGGCCGCCATCTTCCTTATCAATTCGTCTTGTTCCTTCACGCGATCTTCCAGAGCTTGAGGATCAATCCTCCGTCTTTGCCTGTCAGGACTTTGCGAGCGAGATTGACGGGGGCTGTAAGTCCGTCTCCCCCTTGTATCCTTCCTGGTGTTATGTCGTTGGGGCTCCAAATCTACCATGGGAGGGATAGAAGGTAATCCTTCACGCCTTGCTCCCCCATCTGGAGTTTGCCCGTCGATTGCGGAATGTGGCAATTCTTCAATGTGCGCCATTGTTTGTAAAGAGGAGAAGCTTTTAGTCAAGTGGTTTTGTTCTGTCTGTAATTCCCACAAACGGCGCCAATTGTACGGGAAAGAAATAAACCTTCTCCTATAATCCTGTTGACCAAGTCTGCGCTCCTCCGTACGACGTCGCCTTATCACTTGAAAGCACAAACGTGAGCTAGCCGGCGGGTGTGTGCCGGAAACCTCTCCGATGCCTAAGTCAGCAAACTTGACAAATAGACAAAGCTCTATGAATTCAGAAAGCAAAGTTGTGTGTTACCTCCCCAAAGGTGATGTTTGTGAGTTTTTATAGGTTTTGCGTGGCACAATCCTAGTAGGACTTCTACTCCTCTATGCAGAGTCCTCCTAGGATTCATACTCCTGAAAGATAATGCTTATCCTTCAACACCCCCCTCACTGCTTAAACCAAGTGAGATGGTTGTATCATGGTCGAACTCCAATACGACTGAAGTAAACACGACTAAGCATAGCCGTAGAATGAGCCGAACTAGTACTTTCTTTTACTTTTCTTACGTCGGCTTCTCATGCACTGTACATGGCACGGTTTAGACCGAACTAACGATTCGCGACCGGTATAACTCCAAGACCGGTCTAACTTTAAGTTGCTTCCGGACCGAAATAACTTTACACGTATCTTGGGCCGGAGTAATTCTGTACCTCTCTTGGGCCGGAGTAACTTTTACGGCCTTTTTTACTCAGCCCTTTGTATTGTGGGCCACTATGACCATCTTATAGCTCGGCCCAATTTTCACCAAAATTACCCTCTCAAGTACATTAAAAGGAATAAAAAAAAATTTGCTCATTTAGGAAACCAGTTATTTTTGAAGAAATAAAAAGAATCTTAGTTAATTGGACTGTTTATAGAGGCAATATTTTAAGTATTAAGAATATTAGAAAAGATAAGACCACCTCAGAGATCATGTGTATTAGAACCTGTCTCCCAAGCCGTCTTTTGGATTTCTCTCATACACTACTCCCTACACCCTTTCAGTACTTGCTCCTATACACTATTGGGCTAGTGATGGGATTGTTAAAAATTAGTCTCTTTTTTATTAATAAATTAAAAGATATTATAATAATTATTATTGTATAGTCATAAAAAAAATATTTAATATCTTAATTTTCTTAAAACATATAAAATAATTTATAATTTCTTATTAAATATAATAAAATACTCTATATTATATATATATACATATACTATATATAATATATATATGAAGTTAAAATGGGGTTTATAACCACAGTCTTGTGGTAGCTTATCAATATATCAAACTTAATTTTCTAATTTTTTGATTTTTAAATAATTTAAAAATCTTCTATTAGCTTTCATTCAAGCAAATTACACCTTTTCAACTTCTCTATACACTATGATATTAAAATGAGATTTGTTTAAATTATTTTTTATACAACATCTTAATTTTTTAAAAATTTTTGCATTTTAAAAAAAAAAAAAAAAAACTGAAGGATTGTTGACTTTCCCAACCCACAAACCTTTATTAACTTCTCTCAATACTACGCCTACACCCATCTTTCAATTTTCTTCCCGATTACGCTATGATATTGATGGGATTGTTAATTATTTTTATAAAAATTTTAAAAAATAATTTTCATATTAAAAAAAATATTAAAACAAAATATAAATTCTTATTAAATCTATATATCTATATATAATATATATATTATATTACATTAGCCTATCACCCGGTGCTATGGCATGGGATAAATTATAGATAGTTTATTATTTATTTTAAAATTTTTTTAATATAAATTATGTTTTTTAAGATTTTTTATAAAAATAATTAACAAATTTATCCACTAACCATGTGTATGAGAGAAGTTGAAAAATGGTACTGCAGTAAACTATACACGGATTGTAATCTATAATTATTTGTATGAGGGAGATTTTCAAATGCTGGATCAAGGAGATTTGACAAATCAATAAATGCAGGGCATGTAGAAAGACATTGTGGATGAAAAAGTTAATTAAATGTTTGGTCAGGGGATTTTGGACCAAATCATTAAATGCTGAGTTTTTTTTTTTTTTTTTAATAAGAATTTTAGAAAGAAATTTAGATTGAAACTATTGAAGCTCTCACAGGCCTTGGGGTTAAACTCCCTTTTACTTTAATATATAGTATAGATAGATATACATAAATAGATGTATGTATACATACAAAGCACAATACCGATATTCAATAATTTATTCATGCATTTCATCCTTATTTTGATTATGAAAAGATTTAAAATAAATATAGAAGAATACAACACAAAAGATTTATATAAACTAATGTTTATCACATTAATTCATTTCCAGAATCATCACTTTTATCTCCTCACTGCCCACACCTCCACCTTTAGCTCTTCTTACTACCCCCACCACTAACTACCATCCACTATCGGCGCCTCCTTCTCCTTTTCTCTACCTCATACACTATTCGCTTACCACACCCACCAGCACGCCAACTACCACTTTTATGTTTATTTATTTCATTGTATGTATTTTTTTATTATCACCCGTGCTATGCACGGATTGGTGTTGTTACAATTCTATCTATATATGTGGAATTATGATTTTTAAATGTCTTTTTTCCTTTTTTGTTAATGTCTTCTTTTTTTTTTCCTTTACTATTATATTAAAGTTTAAATATTTTGATAATAATCATTATGTATTAGATTTTTTCAAAGGAATTAAATGTCTTTTTTTTATTATATGTATATTACAATTTAATATTTTTTGATAATAATCATATCGTGTATGGACTTTCAAGAATTCTTTTTGAATGTTTGTTGCTTGAATGCATTAAAAGTGATTATTATGAGGGATAGATAATATGTGTTGGAACTTTTCAAGGAATTCATTATGTGTTGGATTTCAAAAGATTTTTTTTTATATTTGTTCTTAATGATTAAAGTGCTATTATTGAGGGTTAAACCTTGGGGTTGGGAGAAGGTTATAATGTTAAGTTTTTTTTTTTGAATCAAAAATCCGGAAATTTATATTGGGAGATTGGAGCTCCCACAGGACTTGGGCAGTTAAAAACCTCATTTCTGCTAATTATATAGTATAGAAGTATAGATAGTAAAATGGGGTTGGTTAACCACAAGTTATGTGGGGAGTTTAATAATTTCAACTAAAATTTCTAATTTGTGATTTTAAATAATTAAAAAAATCTTCTATAGCTATTCATTCAAGAAAAACAAATAAATAATAATATTAATTAATTTAATTAATTATTTTTATCTCTTTAATTCATATAAGCTTTCAAATGGGAAAGTATATCAAATATATAAATAAAAAATAGAAATACACAATCTTCTTCTTTTCAAAATTCAAATTTGAGGGGCACTAAATATTTGGAAAGATATTTTATTTATTTAAATTTTTAAATAAAATATACTCATACAAGTTTTTAAATTAATGGATATATCCTGATTATTATCTATATACTCTTTAATAATTTCCAAATATTGTCATTTCATTAAGGTTGAAAGTTGTAATTCTTTTTCATTTTTTTTCATTTTGTTTAATATTTTGCTTAATACGTTGTTATTAATTATTGATTGGTATTTATAAATTTAATTTTTATCTTCTGAAAATAAAATTTTCAAAATTTGATGTTGTACTTACAAATTATGTTACTATAATTGAAATGACATCAATATTCATTCCTTAATTTTGAATTCCTTATTATTTTTTATTATAAAGGAAAAGTTTTCAAATGTGAATTCTTCTTTCCAAATTTATATACTACGATATAGAATGAGTTTCACATACTTTACATGTGTCATTAATATTATTGGTCTAATATAATTTGTGTTAAATTTACTGTGTTCAAATTTATTAAATTTCCTCCTTACCTTTTTTTTTATTCAAATACTTCATTTTTATTCTATTTTAATAGTTTGTTTGTAATTTTAAATTAAAAGATTTCATAAAAAATTCATATTTAAATTATGTATGCCATTATAAAAGTTAAATTTTTTTAAGCATCAACTTAGTGGTAGTTTGGGAAGTGTCAAATAAGCATAGCTTTTTTACTTTTTATTTGAAATTATGTTATAGAAAAGTAGAGAGTATAAGTGACTCAAAAAGATATTAAGATATATATATTTTTTTTTACTGTTTACGAAAAGTTAGAGAATGTGATGTGACCAAAAAAGATAAAAAGATTATTTAAAAAAAAAAGTGCAGCTAAATGACACTTCCCAAATAACCTTTTATTTCGATGATACCTTTTCTAAAAGGGTTATTTTCAATAAAAATTCATTGGAAACTTCTCAGAGTATATTGCTATTTCTTACCTTTTATTTTATTAATATTAAATTTTTAATTTATCTTAATTTTAATATTTAAAAAAATAAATTAACAAATTAATTCATATTTATATATATAATTTCGTTTTTGGTTGCTCAAGTTATTTTGGTGGTTCTGCCCAAAATCCACTCAAAATTAATTTTGAATTTTTGAAGTTCCTGCATAGGGTTCTTACTTATTAAAAATTATGCTTATTCAATCTTTTTAAAAAATTTTTAAGCTCGACTCAAGTTGCTTGGCTGTTGCAGTCACCTAACGTTTGCAATTCAGCAAGGCGGAGGTTTAAAGTTTACATAGAATAATTGTGATTAAATTAAAAATATATAAATAAATTGTGATAAAATTGTGAGACTTAATTTTAAATTGATTCAATCTTTTTTAGTAGTGTTTTTTTTCAAAAATTTGCATAAAAAAATTTAACATGTGAATAAAATTTTGCATCCTTATAAATTATTAAAATTAAATTTTTAAATTTAAATTTTCTTTAAAATATATTACTACATATTAGATGAGATCAATTTTCACATGTGGTTATAATATGTATACATAATATTATTTGGTCTAAATATACAGTTGATTAAAACACGTGTTTCACATTTATTAACTCGCTATTTAAATTTTTTATCTTATTTTTCTGGTTTTAGAATTATGTATTTAAAAAAAACATGATGACCTTCTAAGACTATAAGGACTTGGAACAATAATATTTTTTAATATAGATATTTTCACAAAAGAAAAAAACCATAACTTTATTATAGTACTACAACACATGGTGCGATTTTGTTTTTATTTTTTTTTTAATTTCAATTCGTCAATTAAAGAAATTAAAGATAAAAGCAATAAGAATATCTTTGGCTCAAATTGTTAAAAAGTTTAGTTTTTTGCTAAAATAAATTAAAAGGAAACGTTTGATTTTTTTTAGTATTGTTAACTTTTTTATTTAAAAAAAAGAGAGGGTTATAAGGTGATATTCTATTGTCATCTAGGAATTATTTTCAGATTAAATTGAAAATGACCATATTTAAATTTTAAAATTTCTTACCTTTTTTTTATTCACAATACTTTTATTTTTGTAAGAAATTTTGTTTTTATTTCATATTAATATTTTATTTAATTAAAAAGTAATTCTCAAAAAAATCCATATATAAATTACTTAGTGCCATTTATTAAAAAGTAAATTTTTTTAATATTCGACCACTGTTTAAGTTTCGGAAAGTGCTAAATAACGTATACTTTTTTTACTTTTTACAAAATTGTATAGGAAAAAATAGATATCTGATGTGACTTCAAAAAAAAGATAATTACAGTATATTTAAATTAAGTGTATCTAAAAAAAACAAGTAACTTCCCAAAAATCATTTTCAAAAATGAAACCAAAAAAAATTGAGAAGCTAGAAGTTGAAATGGCTGAGAAGGTTTGGTTGGGCCCGATGTAGACCCAAAAAAACTTCCTTCAAAAAAAACGATTGGTGAGGGATCGGCTTTGGAGACAGTTGAAAGCTGGTGTCAAGACATCAAGTTGATAAGGCTGTGATCTTCGAAGACCATCAAACTTCCTCGTGCTCTTACCTCTGGGTGTGCTTACTGTTGCAACCCAGGCTGAGGATCAGCTCTTTTGCTGAAACATTCTTCCACACATCTGAAGACTTAACTCCGTGCTGCCTGAAGGACACCTACTTGAGACTGACCTGGAAGGGCTCTCACGGTACCCTTTTCTATCTGCTTGTTTCATTGTTCATTTGTCAGAGTTTGATTGGTTTTATCACATGTACAATGAGATCTTGCAATTTTGTTTTTTTCATTCTGCTTTTGATATTTCTATTTCATTCTGCTTGTAGAGTATTGTATATTCATTGTTCACCATTCTGCTTGCTTCCACCACCTGAGTCACACCTTTGATCATTGATGATATGTGTGGTGTTAGTGTAGTGAGGATACCCTCTGCTTGTTTGTTTTGCATTTTGTGAACTTCCTGTTATTACTATTCCTTTGAATCAAAATAAATAAATAATAAAATAAATAACTTTCACAATTTGTCCTCTAATCATTCAACATATAGGATTTGTCTCTGTCATCAAAGCATATAGGAAAAACCCATTGAATTAAACACCAAAAAAATAATATATATATATATTTGTGAATTTTATAAAATTATTTTCTCCCCAAAATACATATATCATATCATAGTATATATATATGTTATAAATAATGAGTTTTAATGAAATGTGCTATCAAAGCAATTACAGACATTATTTGGAGAAAATGTTATCAATGTAAGATGAATGGAAGATGATAATTTATATATTTATAGAAACACATTGAAGATGTTTAATGAAAATTTCGAAGAATTAATATATAAGTCTGATGCTCTGTTTTTCTTTTTTTTTCCTGCGAAGAAGTCATAGTTTTGTTGATGCTTTTTTTCTTTTTTCTTTTGGCTGGAGAGAAGCTAGCGGTTGTTTATAATTCTTGTTTAAGTCATATTTTTTGTTTGTTTTTTATATATATATATAATATATCGGTAATCGGATAATATATATATTATATATTATCCTCTGTTTTGTTTTAATGTCAGCAGGTTTGATTTGTTTTGTTTTATTAATATGTGATGCACTGTTTTGTCTTTAAGTTTTCTCTCATATTATATATATAATATATATATATATATTATCGGGCAACTAGAAATATATTAATTTTTTATTATTATAAAAAATAATTTTTATATATATTTTAAATGCAAATATGCTCAAATATATATATATTTATATATATATTATTTAAGAGATGTTAATCTGTCAGATTTTTTATTCAGATTTTTTTATCTTTATTTTAATTTTTTAATCTGGTCAAATCTTTTTATTATCAGATTATTTTTATATCAGATTTTTTTTTTATAGAGGTTTAATCTGTCAGATTTTTTTTAAAGAGGTTTAATTGTTAAGTACAAGATGTTTAATATTTTAGATTTTTATATTTTATTTTTAAATGCATTTATTATTTTACTAACTAAATTAGAATTACAATATTTTATTAATTGAAAACTTGTTATTACTAACTAAATTAGAGTTACATATCATTATTATTTAACTAACTAAAATTAGGGCTACATATTCAAAATTTTGATTTTAAAATGTGAATAAATTCAGGCTTAAAAGAGGCAAAAATGCATAAAAGTGATCTTTTAGTGGGATTAGTAATGATTTTGAAAATGTTCACTGCCGTGGACGCCCGGATACCCGATAGCGTAGCGCGTCGGATACTACCGGATACTGATGACTCCGCAATCGATGACCGTTACGTTACCCGATACCGCGGATTTAGAACTTATGGTTCCCCAGGATGAGATACCTACTACATAATCAAGAACAGTTTTAGGGACTACATAATTCAAACTGACCTGAAAAAGAAAAAGATACATAATTCAGATGGCGTTGTATATCACAGCTTCTTGAAAAAAGAAACAGGTGTTTATTTATTTAAAGTTTATAGAGGGAAATTCATTAGAAAGCACATTAGTGGAGTGGACTTTTTTTCGTTTAAGGAATGACAAAATAACAAAAATCACTAACTTAAGTGAAGACAAAATTGTGAGAACAACCAACAAACTTAAACACACAACATTACCCAAGAACAGGGTCATGAATTTATAAGTAGTTGACTTGAAAGCAATTTTCCGTGTTCGTCATTAAATGCTAATAGATCCTTAAAATTTAAGCTTATTAGACACAGCAAAAAGGGTATAGAAAAATTTTCATAAAGCCACAATCCAAAACCAAAGCACAAACTGTTACATCCACAAAACCAACTGGTTAAAGCACTTAAACAGTCAACAGTAAATTTAATTGAACGCAATTGAGGCATAGTGAGAGCAGAAGCACTAACCCAAAGACAAAGTACAGCTAGCTAATGACTAATAATAAAAAATGATGAGAAAAATCATACGAGAAAAAATTAGAAGAATTACCATTGGAAGACGACAAAAGGTAGAGAACCATGTGGTTGTTAGTGTACGCAGGTCAAAGTGAGATAATTAATTCCATGGCTTTGGTTTGAAGCTTTTAGAGAGTACTAAAGAACATGATCAAGTTTGATGCTTATACATGATAAGTTAATAGTGTGTACAACAGGATCTTCCTCCTAAAAACTTGAATGGTGGATAGAGGAAAGAATTAGATAACTCTAAGTTCCCCTTTCTCTTTAAACGAAGGCAATAAAATAAAGAAAAATAGAGAGTAATGAAAGGAGAACAAGTAATATTAGTGCCCTGATTATCTTCTTTTCCAATTTATATCGTTATTAGAGAAATCTGAAGCGCACAGTTACACACCATAATTCA
>NW_021030817.1:0-14760 GCF_004153795.1 Camellia sinensis
TAGTATTTTTTCTTAAAACACTTGTAAATTTTTTTCTTTTTCATAAAACAATAAGTAGCATTTTTGGGTAAAAATTATTTCCTCTGTTTGTAAGAGTGATAGCCTGATGCTGGAGGCAACCAACGATAGGTTTGGGCAGTGTTGACCAAGCACTTTTTTTTTTTCTTCTTTTTAGTCGAGATATTAGATCTAGGAGCTCAAGAGGTTGGGTGGTTTGATAACACTTTTTTTTCTTTCGGCTGGATAAGGATCTGGCTCAGAGAATGTTGGAAGGTTTAACCAACACGTTTTCTTCTTCAGCCGAGATAAGGATCTAGACTCAAGAAAGGTTGGTTCAGGTTTGACCAACACTTTTGTTTCTTCTTCAGGCGAGATAAGGATCTAGTTCAAGAAGGTTGGCATGTTGACAACACATTAGCTCGCTTCCTTCAACGACGATAGAGTGATCTAAGCCAGGAAGGTTGCGTCAGGTTTAACCAAACACCTTTTCTTTCTTTTAGCCGAGATAAGGATCGAGGCAAAAATTCTCAGTTACCAAAGGTTTTGTAGTTTCCCAAGTTTTTTTCAGCCGATGAATACGAAATATCTCGGCCGAAAAAGGTGGGCAAGATAAGAAAGACAAGCTCCTAGGCGGCTAGGCCTTACAGTGAAGATATATACTATAAAGCGAAAAGTAATTGTAACCTGAATAAGAAGATGTGAAAAAAGAAAGAGTTTATTCTTCATTCATTGGAAATAAGTACAAGCGGTGAGCTTATAGCCTGGTTACATTTCGGCGAGAACAAAAATAACTAAAAACAGAAACAAGCAATAAAGAGCCTTTCGTCAGGGCCAAAAAGGGTTGTTAAGGTCAACATCCCATCACTACGGACTTTTGCCATAGGCAAGCCGCTCTGCATCCCGCCTCCTGGGTTATGCTCGGTCACAAACACTGTTGTTCACCGTCACTGGGCAATGTTTGGGCTCAGCAGGTCCACCGGAGTGGGAACTGAAGACTGGCGATCCCGAGGGGGTAGGTGGTTGGCAGGAGTAAGCATTAAGTGGATTCAAGGACGCCATCATCCTCTCCTCTGAAGACTTCCTTGTCGGACTGGCATGGTATAATCCGTCATAGTAGCTCAGTAGAAAAGTCGGGAATGAGGGTTCAGGAAGATCTCGGAGTCACGTCCGTTAGACGACGCTGTTCAGGCAGCAGTTTTCAACCGTACGTAAAGAACAATGTCTTTGGCTGCTTCACGTTGCTATACATAAGGTTCCTCCATTTCTAAAACCGGTTCTCAGCATCTTCCTTTATTTTCTTCCTCACTCTTAAGCTGCGACAATTCTTTCTCTCTAGGCTAACTAGCCATTCGCAGATTAACGAATCTTTTTTTCTCGCTAAGCTTTTTCTTGTTCAGCCTTTGCCATGTTACTCAGTTCACTAGCCTTGCATTCCTCAGATTCTAGCTCGGTCAACTGCCTGGTCCTTCTTTTAGTTTGCTGTTTGGACATTTGCATACAGCCGAGGCCACGTGTGTTGTCCATAATTCAGGCAACACGTTTTGGCCACGTATTTTTTCTACACAGCGTGCGAGTGGAGAAAGAGTGATCAGGGTGAACCAAGCAATCAGATGGATTAGGATTATGAATAAATTGGTGACTACTTACAAGTCATTATTGACTTAGTCCTAGAAATAGCTTTAAGCTCGGTAAATGATCGTGATAATCATGTCTTATTGGTGGATCAGACGCTCTTGGAAAAGGTTGCAAGCAAGCATGTGTTCTTTCAAACAACCACTGAGTCTTTGGTAGACACAGCGCAGTTTTTGTAGGAAACGGATGGGTGCCACACAGGCGGAAGGAAGGACGCTACTCAGTCTCTAGTCCGATGGTCGTCTCAGGGAGCGAACGGTTCTCTTCCTCATCGACCAAATGGTGTTGTCGGTGAGAGGGTACGCGCACCTGCTCTGCTGAGACGTGGTGGCCTTGGTGATTTGAAGGGCGACACTGTCCCTCGGCGCAGTTGACGAAAGGACGCTAGCACTCGGTTAAACTTCACCGGAGTCTACTCAGTGATAAGTAGCTCAGCGCGACTCCTCCTTTTTTTCATTTCTTGTTCTTCAGTGACGGGAATAGATTTAATTTGGAAAGAGTCGGGTCCGCTTGGGGGGAAGGACTCTAGAAAGAAATCAGTACTGTTGCGGTCTTCCTCTAACCACCGTAGCGGTAGGTCGGTTGTACGTCGAGCAGCTCAGTCTAATCTCAATGCCGGTAACGTCGCACAGCTCGGAGTGCGGCTTGATTTGCGTATGCGTAGGTTGATTTCAGGTGGTTCAAATCTGCATATGGGACAAAGAACACAAGGGTTAGTACGGTGATTGTTTTGATGGCAAAGAAGATAGAACCAAGTTATCCTTACCAGCTGTTCCCTTGCTCCAATTGATGTTATAGCTCAGTATCTGGGCTTCGTGGTCTTCGAAATTTTTGGACACCCAGAGAAAATCATCATCGTTTAGGTCTTTATCAGGTGTACTCTTGACGATTTTCTCTTAGCCCCTTTTTATTTTAAGGTAATATACCCAACCGTCATCATTCTGATCGAGTGAATATTGGTGAAATAGCTTGGCTAGTCTGAGGTTGAGGCCGAGGCGGCGATTTAGTTCGGCTATGCCATTTATTATTCTGTACGTGTTGGTGGATAATTGTGTGGGGCATAGTCTGGTTTGCCTAAGAAATTTACAAATTAGGGGTTGGACTAGGAACCTGAGTCCACCCTCTACAATGGACAACAGTGTGAACGGAATAAAGTCCGATCTATCCTAGGTGTGGTGTTCGGCTCGGCTAGTTCAAATTGAACGTTTTTAGGGATATTGTAATCCTTTCGGAATTCGATTATAGTGCCAGGCGAACTCACAAGGAACCGGTATTTTCCCATTTTGGGTAGCCTTTGTTTACAAGTATCTGCTCGGCACCTTAGCCCGGCTTGGCAGTGATTGGCGTGACTGAGTAAACCTAGTCAAGAGTCTGCACAGTGAAGAACATAGAATGTGTTATGGCCAGCAAGTGACTGGGCTAAGGCATCAGTATAAATTATTTTGTTTGGTCTTGAGAGAAGTAATGGTGTATAGCTCGGCTAGAAACTGATTCAAGGTTTTTGCCTAGTCTAGGGAGAGGGCAAGATTTTTGTCTCGGTCCATAAAGTGAGCTAGGCTATAGCTCGGTCATGATTAGGCTACGTTTCCTTAGCTTGGGGGAATGCATCTAAGTGAGCATAAACTGGTTATAACTCAGTTTCATTGTGAGTTCAGGATTCAAAGTTTATATGATTCCAGTTATAGACAAGCTAGAGTTCTTTCTAAGGTGTGGGGTTTCTGGGAAGCTTACTCTAAACTCATTTTTAGCGCATAAACAAAAACTATGCATACTCTTGCAAAAACAATATAATGGGTTTATAAAGTTAAGAGAATTAAGCACCTGAAAAAAGTCAGGTAGAGTGTTTAGAAGGAACATGAAACTTACGAGTTTTTGGATGTATACGTTGAGCAGTAATACGACGTTCCTGCGGTAGTAGTGGAAGTACCAAAGCTTGAATAGGGGCAGATGCAAAATTGGAGTTTTTTTCTCTCAGAAGGCTGTTTTAGTTTTGGGGTTAGAAGATGAACAGTAACAATGGACGTTTGAAGACTAAGGGGATAAATGTGAAATGGAGGTAAAACGGCGGGACTATTCAAATTTTAGAGTTATGATTGACGGCTATCACAGCGATAGAGGCAATCGTGAGGAGCCACGTGTCCCAGTAAGGACGTAGTGTTAGTAGCATAGGAAAGCGGGTTGTACTACGTCAAAGATGGGAAAAACCGAGTGGGTTTTTTAGCTCGGCTAGCCGAAGTGCTTCACTTCAGGTGATATTTTAGTACGGCTTGAAGATAATAATCCCAATCATGCTTCGCAGATGGAATTAAGGGGCAACTGAGAATGTAATTTATATGCATAAATTAGGTCGAGCTAGGTCCATTTGTTTTAAGCATTGGGCCGAGCTAAGTAGACTCCTCAGTTCGTTGGGGGACGCTTCCGCCTGAGCTAAGAGCTTCATTATCTCGGTCTTGAAGTGTACAGACATTAGGCCAAGGTTTGGAACAGATGGACTAGATGTAATTAGCAGCTCAGATCGGGGTATAATTTGTAATGTACCAAACTGGGGTTTATCTCGGTTGAATACCATTTTGGTTTTGTCCAGCGTAGGGCAGGGCCATGATAGCTTAGTTGAGTGTACTACCGAGCAGAGGTAGGGGGTTTGTGCCATCTTACTTGGTTGGTAGTGAGTAGGGTGTTGCCAGGATGGATATTATCCTTGGGAGTGTGATTCCTAATAAGACTCTGCTGAGGAGAGTTTGAGTCCTACTAGGATTGTGCCAGACAGAATCTATAAAAGCTCATGACAGACTTACGTACAGGTATCACAATTCTTACTCAAAAATACACAGAGCTTATTGTCTATTGTCCAGTTACTGACTTAGGCATCGGAGGGGTTTTTTGGCACATACCCGTCGGCTAGCTCACGTTTATGTTTTCAGGTAGTAAAGTGACGACGTTTGGAGTAGTGCAAACTTGATCAACAGGATTATACGAGAAGATTATTTTGTGCTCGTACAGTCTTGAAATTGAATTGGATGGTTTAGTGGATTCTGATCGCAGTTGGTCATACTTTTCTGCTAAATAAAGGTAGGATCTGTGGAGGTCTTGTACCATTTTGATCAATTCAGGCCTGTTCTTGTAATACATTTCGGCTCTTTTAGCAAATGAATCACTATCTTGTTCTATAAGATTCAACATCTGTTGGAACAATCTTCTGTGTAAATAAAATAAATTGAAACAAAACCAAATAAATAAATAAATAAATATCGTACTGAATTTATTTATCGAATCGAATTAAAAAATAAAAGATCAAGTCGAGTGTGTGACACTCTGTCCTTAAGACAGATTTACCCTACTACGGTGCTTATGGGGGAGTGGCATCTATCTCCTAGGATACAATGATCTTTACAAATTTGTACGGCCAACTAGAACCTTCTGTTCTATACTCTCTTTATTTTTTCTCTAAAACTAGAATATGAAGATAAATAATGCAAAGGAACAAAATGGACTACAAATGAAAATTCAGAATGTTTTTCACGGATGGAAAAGCTGCCGGATTGGTTCAGATATAAATAGGACTGAAAATGTGTGAAATCAAACTTCAACATATCTGAAATTTGAATGAACAGGTGCTGTTTGAAAACTAACAGATTTGCAAACTGCTTTAACAGATTAACTGCTGCAGTTTGTTCAGATTTTGAATCTATTCGGCAGTTACATAACTGCTGGGCAGTTATAACACTGTTCAAACAATTTAGAATTCGGACAGAAAAGGCATCAAACATGGACAGAAAAATTAAAATTCAATTTTGGAATTAAATTAAATTTCCCGCAATAATTTTTGAAAAAATTCAAAAGAATTTTATCCAAAAAATTAATACAAGAATCGACCTGACCCACAACTGGCACGGCTCGGCTCAGCTCGGCCGGATGAACGACAACGGCGGCGTGCGCGCGCGTGTGTGGTGGTTTGGGTTAAGGTTCACTTTGTCCATAACTCCTCCCTTCTACAAGCTTGGGGTGCCTCTTGGGGCCCATCCCAAGTGTTGTAATCTAGAGCTTATATACACAAAAAAGCTTTCTAAAAGTTTCAATGTGGGACAACTCATTTCAAAGAAACCCACATTTACTTCTTTAAATTGTCCATTCCATGAACCCGAAAACGACGTCAAGTTCCCATTCACTCATAAATGGTTTTGACGAACCATCTTAACCGTGTGACTTGCCATGCAGCAAGGAACACGTCATCTCTTCGGACTCGCCCCAAAAGACGTTCGGGGCCCACTCAATTTTGGGCTCAAAGTTGGCCCAAAATAAGCCTTTATAAAACCAAAATTTCCAACAATCCCCCACATGAATGGAATTTGACGGAGAGAAAATGCAACAACATGATCTAATTTCAGAGAGTACAAAAATTGAAAATATTCTGCGAAGGATAGGTAGCTTTTGGCTTTGAACCTTCCCTTGTGAGACACTATCGGATTTACTAGCTAACCAGTGAACAAGATGTCTTGAACTGTTCAGCCGTTTGTGTAAACCAAGACAATAGAACTCACACAGTATATCCCCAGACACAGTTTAGTTCTCACTATTGTGTTCATTTTGGCCCTAAACAACCTGGTCTTTCATGAGTGCTCTAGAGAATTGTAGCCCTTCACAAATCTCATAGAACCGGTCCAGTTTACACTAATATAGATGGTTCTTATGAAGAGTATCTTGCCATACTCCACTAGGTTTACCTAGATATAAGAATCATTAAAAGAATTACTTAACCTAAACCGCTGTAGATATCACTATTTCATCCTAGAAATAGGTAGGAGTTTGACTCCCCAGTGATCCTTCTGAGTCATATATAACTCGGTTGTCCCTTTGAACCTAGATCTTGGGATCTCCAGTCAACTTGGTTGAGTTGCCATTGTGGTAACTCTTATTTAATAGGCTTAAGTCCCATTTTCCTCGATGAATTCTCAACTAACTCTCTCGCTAACCCTTTGGTTAGTAGATCCGTTATGTTGTCTTTAGACTTGACATATTCAATGGAAATAATTCCATTAGAGAGTAGTTGTCTCACGGTGTTATGTCGACGACGAATGTGTCGTGACTTACTGTTATACATATGACTCTGTGCTCTACTTATTACTGATTGACTATCACAATGTATGCAAATAGCAGGCACCGATTTTGGCTATATTGGAATATCTTCAAGGAAGTGGCGAAGCCATTTTGTTTCTTTCCCAGTTTTATCTATAGCTATGAATTTTGATTCCATAGTAGACCTAGCTATGCAAGTTTGTTTAGAAGATTTCCAAGATACAGCTGCCCCACCAAGAGTAAAAACATATCCACTGGTAGACTTTGAGTCTCTAGTATCCGATATCCAATTTGCATCACAGTATCCTTCAAGTAGCGCTGGATATCTAGTATAATTCAGCCCAATGTTACGAGTAAATCGGAGATATCTAAGAACCCTTATAATTACTTTCCAATGTTCTATTCCTGGGTTACTCGTATATCTACTTAATTTACTTATTGCATAAGCTATATCCGGGCGAGTGCAGTTCATCAAGTACATTAAGCTTCCAATAATTTAGGCATACTCTAATTGAGAAATACTTTCCTGTATATTCTTAGAAAGAAACAAATTAACATCTATAGGTGTTCTAGCAAGATAGTCATCATCTTTGCTGAATTTGTCAAGTATTTTCTCAATGTAAAGAGATTGTGACAAAGCATATCATTCTGATGTTTTGGTAATTTTCATACCAAGAATTACATCAGCAATGCCCATGTCCTTCATGTCAAAATGTTTATTCAACATTTTCTTGGTAGTTTTAATCATATCATTATTACTACCTATGATGAGCATATCATCTACATAAATACATACAAGGACATAACCTTTGTCTGTGTTTTTAATATAAACACATTTGTCACACTCATTAATTTTAAATCCATTTGACTTCATTGCCTTGTCAAATTTCTCATGTCATTGTTTTGGCGCTTGTTGTAAACCATATAATGATTTAACCAATTTACACACTTTCTTTTCTTTTCCTGCAACAGAAAATCCTTCAGGTTGTTCCATGTAAATTTCTTCATCTAACTCACCATTTAAGAAAGCGGTTTTCACATCCATTTGATGAATTTCTAGATTGTATAGAGATGCAATGGCAATTAGCATTATAATGGATGTTATTTTAGTAACTAGTGAGTATGTGTCAAAGTAATCAAGACCTTCTTTTTGTCTATACCCTTTGACCACAAGTCTTGCCTTGTATTTGTCAATTGATCCATCTGCTTTCATTTTTGTTTTGAAAATCCACTTGTACCCAAGAGGTTTACAACCTGGTGGCAAATCCACCAATTCCCAAGTGTGATTTTGTAAGATGGATTCAACTTCACTATTGATCGCTTCTTTCCATAAAGGAGCTTCAGGACTGGACATAGCTTCTTTAAAAGTTAAGGGCTCATTTTCTAACAAAAATATTAAAAAATCTGGACCAAAAGATTTTGAGGTTCTAGCATGTTTACTACGCCTAGCTTCCTCTTTATCAATTTGATCTTGTTCTTGCCCTTGATCTTGTTCTTGATCATTACTAGTAATAGCATCAAAAGATCTTTTATTAGTACTAGTCTCTTGTCCAGCCTTATTTGGAAATACATGTTCAAAGAATGATGCATTGCGAGACTCAATAATAGTATTTACATGTATTTCGGTATGTTTTGATTTATAAATCAAAAACCGATATGCACTACTATTCTTGGTATAACCAATGAAAATGCAATCAATGGTCTTAGGACCTATCTTAGTCTTTTTAGGATTAGGAATAGCCACTTTAGCCAAACACCCCCACACTTTTAAGTATTTGTAGGATGGTACTCTCCATGCCACAATTCATAAGGTGTTTGATTTATTTTCTTTCGGGGAACTTTATTAAGTACATAATTAGCAGAAAGTATTGTTTCCCCTTGTAGACTGCCCCGGAGAACTCCCCGACTTCGCGCCTGCGAGGGCGCGAATCTGTTTTGTTCTCTAGTTACTACAAGTTCGAACTCAATGTCACGGTTCTTAATCTGATCTCACAAAGTGCAATGTAAGATTGATAAATCACCAAAGAGTCCAAATCTGGCAAATCGTTTTGGAAAACTGATTTTTATAAAGAAATGCCAAACATGGACTACTTTGCCAGATACAGAATCGCCACCTAAATATTTTATTTTGGGAGAATTTAGGAAACCCTGACTCGTGCCTAAGGCCACGTGTCCATCATCACCAAAGTTGCCTCGGCTCGGGAACTTGGGTACAAGAGGGGAAGATCATGCAATGAGCACCCCCGTTCACCCGATCAAAGATCAGCCGATGTCCCTGAACGTCCTGAGAGAAATCCCATTTTGTTCATTGGGCTTACTACAGTTCGGACTCGAAGTCATGGTTCTGAATCTAATCTCGCAAAGTGCAATGTAAGATCGATAAATCACCAAAGAGTCCAAATCCGGCAAATCATTTTGAAAAATTGATTTTTAGAAAGAAGTGCCAAACATGGACTGCTTTGCCAGATACAGAGTCGCCACCTAAATATTTTATTTTGGAGGAATTTAGGAAACCTTGACTCGTGTCTAAGGCCACGTGTCCGTCATCACCAAAGTTGCTTGGGCTTGGGAACTTGGGTACGATTGGGGAAGGTCATTTCATGAGCACCCCCGCTCGCCCGATCAAAGATCGGCCACTACTAAGCATGATATCTTGTTTTTTGAAAACACATGTGTTCTTATTCCGGTTATTAACTTAGAATTACTATGTGATGCGCACAGCATACAAAGTATATACTAGATTGTCTAAGTTGGAACAAAGCATCGCATATCCGTTTGTTTGGAAAATGGTTTGAGGTTTGCTACTCGCAAGTAGGTTAAAACATGGGTTTCGACGAATTATTCCAATTCAAGCAACCTAAACTTCACCCACAAGCATTCAGGCAATTATATCATATAAGCACATAGCCTCATAGTAAGCATGCTGTCATGTTAACACTTACACATATGCAAGATGCTAAAGCATAAATACTCATAGTGTACTCCAAGCCAAAACAAGGAACATATTAGTAATCAAATGTATGATCCAAGTCCATGTTAAGATGGATAATGCATCGCATACAAAATGTAACTAGAATAGGCTCAGCTAATCTAAGGATGTCATGTGAATGAAATGCAACTTGATACATGTATTCATCTTGAGATCGAAATACGATGCAGTTAGTATGATGCACCGAGCCCGGTGCATGCAAGACAAATGAATGGATGCAATCATGCGAGCATAAGGATGCTAATTAAAATATGCCCTAAAACTAACCATCATAAGCTGGTAAATAAAAGGGAAAAAGACGTGGAGTTGGAAGACATGCATCACACACACGCACACTTATTACAACATTGCCCTCTCTCGGAGGGTCCGAATAAATAATAAAGACCGAATAATTAATCAATTACCCTGGCTAATTAAATATTACAAAGCCCTTAAGTAATTAACAAATTAATTACAAAACAATCT
This sequence comes from Camellia sinensis, assembly GCF_004153795.1. Taxonomy (NCBI): domain Eukaryota; kingdom Viridiplantae; phylum Streptophyta; class Magnoliopsida; order Ericales; family Theaceae; genus Camellia; species Camellia sinensis. Next base: position 10,160 of record NW_021030817.1, read on the forward strand.
AAATATGAAATTAAAGAGGCCACCGCAGCTCCGCGTTGAAATGATTGGATGATGCATGCTCGATTCGCCTCGCTCAGAAACCCGTTGCCATGCCAATTGTTGCTTCTGTTTGCACTGTTTCATGCCTCTGAAAACTGCACAAGTTCCAAGGCTGCTTCTGAACCACTCCCTGAGCACTGTGGGAGGTCACTGGCCAAGAGACAGGACTACCGGCCATGGAAGGATGGTCATCGACCAAAGATGGGGCCATCGGCTGGATATTTTTAGCCGACCGGCACTGAATGTGGCTGACCGGCCATCCCTTACTGCAGGATTTTGTTTTTGCTGCAGTAGAGGACAGACAGTGCATGGCAAGGAATTTGCAAGACAATGTGTGCACGACCACCCTCCCTATCATGCTATGAACTCAAGAGAGTATGGCTCTCGACCCTCGGGCCACCAATCACGCATTTCGATGCATGATGGCCAAGGAACCGAATTGCACGACTTAATATAGAATGAATGCACATATGAACACATAATTGCCTAAACTCCATCATGTGTAGTCAAGAGTGTCGGCGATAGGGAATCGAGGCGCGTTTCATCACTTCAAGTATGAAACGCTCCTCGTTTCCCGTGTTTGGGCTAACTCCTATCCCAAACACAATGCAACAAATAACATGGCATGGCACAAATGCAACTCTAGCATGCAATCTTAATGCAATGCAACTAAGCGTGCAAAATATACAAGGGACATGGTAGCATACACAATGCCAATACGAAATGCAACATGGACAACCTAACAAGATTAATGGCATGTACAATGCACAATGCTAATGCACACATACTCAATGCAAGACAACATATGCAACAATATGACGAAATGCGACTAGCATACACAATGCGAATATCCAATAGTATACTCAATGCGATGAACTACATAACATGCGCAATGTTATGAACTACAATGGCATACTCAATGCAAAATAGACTTAAACCAAAATGAATGGGCCTCAGCCACACCCAAATCAGTGGCCATTAGGTGATGAAATCAAGGCAACAAAACACATGTTAGCATGCACAATGCAAGGGCACCAAGCTTAAGTCACAAAACACAACCTTCCAAGAACATTGAAAGGATGAAGCATGGAACACTATGGCATATATTCCAACTCTGAAATGGCATACAAAGTGGCCTCGGATCATGCAAACAACTCACACAATGCATGTTGAAAGGCTCAAGTACCGAAACTAGTGAAGTGCATTACACTAGAGGTATGCAAAGGGATGCCCAAATAAACAAACCAACCCCAAACAGTCCCTATGCAGGCCCAAAACAGTGGCAAAATGGACTAAGATGATGGCTTGAAATGCACAAAAATAAAGCTCATGCAATGGCCCATAAATGAGGTACACAAGCACAACTCTTAAACGCATTTAAAGAGTGGAGAACATGGGAACATGGCACAAGTATAGGCTCTGAAATATCATGTTCAATGATGCCAAAACATGCAAACACCTCAAGTTAAGCATGCAAGGGGCTTCAAAACTCAAAACTAGGCAAGGCTATTACACTACAACCATACATGGCAAGCATCATTCGACCAAGGGACCTCAAAACAGAGCTAAGGCAACCCAAAATATGAACAAAATCAGTTTGGATCATGGCCAAAATATGCTAACATAGAGGGCCAAAACAACATGCATTGTAAGCTAATGAACATGAGTTACACTACAAGCATATGAAGCATGTGAGGGACTACCAAACTAGCCAAAAATAGAGTCATGGCATGCCAAATGATGGCCAAAAACCCATTGAAACATGACCAACACATGCAAGAATGACATGCTCCTTTGATAAGCCATGAAAGGGATTACTCTACACATGCAAGAAGCAAGCAAAAGGGGACCAAACCAGCCATGGTTAGAGCCTAGGCAGGTCCTAGAAGTCACCAAAAAGTGCCTGAACTAGGCCTCCAAATGGTAGAAACATATGCTCCTTTGGTAGGCCAAAAATGCTAGTAAACAAGACAACAAGAGAGAGGGTCACCCCTCTCTGATTTAGGCCCTCAAAACCACATGCTCACCACTAAAAATCCATTGGATTTTAGTGGTAAGAAGGCCAAGCAAAGATTAAATGAAAGGCTTTATGGCATGGCACAAAACAAGGCTATTTAAAGCATGCAAAAGGGTAGATGACCTTCAACACCAAAATGGTCTTAAACAAACATCAAAAGGACTTCAAAACAAGACTTTTTTCAGTTAACAACAAAGCCTAAATATGCACGCAAGTATATCTAAGAGAATGATCAAGAAAGAGCTTAAAAGAAGGAAAAAGGAGTTACCCTTGAAGCTCAGCAAAAACCAGCAGGTTTTGGGAGCAAAAACTAACTTCTCAACCTTTGAAAATCCCCTCCAAGAACCTTAGATCAATGGTGGAGGTATATGGCTATGAGGTGTGGTGCAATAGGCCAAGAACAATGCACACTTGGAGCCAAAATAGAGAGATATAGAGGGATATATATATTTTGCCTTAGACTAATTTCTTGGAACTTGGTATAAGGAGAGGGAGGCCCTCTCTTATAGAGGAGCTAAGGTTCAAGCTTTGTCAAGAAGCTAGAGCAAAGGTTCAAGCTTCCTCAAGAAGCTAGAGCAAAGGTTCAAGCTTTCTCAAGAAGCTAGAATAAGGGTTCAAGCTTCCTCAAGAAGCTAGAGCAAAGGTTCAAGCTTCCTCAAGAAGCTAAAGAAAAGGTTCAAGCTTCTTCAAGAAGCTAGAACAAGGGTTCAAGCTTCCTCAAGAAGCTAAAGCAAGGGTGTAAATCCTCCATACACGTGTATAGAGGGGGGTAATTGTGGATGCCAGCTGCACCAGCTGGCATAAAATATCTGCATAAAGCAGATGAATAGGGTTCGGCCACCAAAAATGGCCGATCGACCAACACAAGTGCCGGCCGATCAAATACAGTGTTGACCGGCCAACACTCTTGACCGGTGGCAATAAAAAGGGGCCAATGGCCTCATGCCATGGCAGGTGGATTGAGGGGATGGAAAACAAGCCACTCTCTTCCGTTAGAAGGAAAAACACAAGTGTTTGGTCCATGACTAAGCACAAAATAGATAAGTTGAGAGATTTTGAGGCAAGGCGCGTAGCCGAGACCTCTGAGAACTCAAAACGAACACGAGCATGGATGATCATCGAGTGTTCAAATGATGACGTCCAAGTCTTGAGGACGGTCAAAAATGGTGTGTCTACAACTAAACATGATATTTTGTTTTTGAAAACACATGTGTTCTTATTCCTGTTATTAACCTAGAATTACTATGTGATGCGCACAACATACAAGTATAGACTAGATCGCCTAAGTTGGAACAAAACATTGCATGTTCGTTTGTGAAAACGGTTTGCTATTCGCAAGTAGGTGTAACAAGCCCGCGGGGGGACCTCGCTACAGCTCGGACTCGACTTTGTGTAGTCACGGTTCTAAATCTGAACCAAAGAGTCCAAATCTGGCAAATCGTTTTAGGAAAACTGATTTTTGAAAGAAGTGCCAAACATGGACTGCTTTGCCAGATACAGAGTCGCCACCTAAATATTTTATTTTGGGAAATTTAGGAAACCCTGACTCGGTGACAAAAGGCCACGTGTCCGTCATCACCAAAGTTGCATCGGCTCGGGAACTTGGGTACGATTAGGGAAGGTCACTTCGTGAGCACCCCCGCTCGCCCGATCAAAGATCGGCCTCTACTAACCATGATATCTAGTTTTGAAAACTTTATGCGTTCTTATTCCGCTTATTAGCCTAGATTTACTATGTGATGCGCACATCATACAATCAAAATCCGTGTTTTAGCCTACTGTAGACGCGCCCGTGGGCCTCACTACAATAGTTTGGACTCAAATGCCACGGTTCTGAATCTAATCTCGCAAAGTGTAATGCGAGATTAATAAATTGCCAAAGAGTCCAAATTCGGCAAATCATTTTGGAAAACTGATTTTTAAGAAAGAAGTGCCAAACATGGACTGATTTGCCAGATACAGAGTCGCCACCTAAATATTTTATTTTAAGTGCGAAACAACGCAAGTTAGTAGGGGTGCAAAATAATGCACAAGTTAGTAGGGGGTGCAAGACAATGCACAAGTTAGTAAGTGCAAAACAATGCACAAGTTAGAGGGGTGCAAAACAATGCGCAAGTTAGTAGTGGTGCAAGACAATGCACATAACGAGCAAGGCAATGCAGATTATATGGGGGGTGCAAAACAATGCAATTAACGAGCAAGACAATGCAGGTTATAAAGAGGGGTGCAAGACAATGCACATAATGAGCAAGACAATGCCAGTTATAGGGGGGTGCAAGACAATGCACATAACGAGCAAGACAATGCTAGTTATAAGGGGGTGCAAGACAATGCACATAACGAGCAAAACAATGTCAGTTATAAGGGGGTGCAAGATAATGCACATAACGAGCAAGACAATGCCAGTTATAAGGGGGTGCAAGACAATGCGAAAGAGGCGTGCATGACAATGTCAGGTAAGGAAATGCATGACAATGCAAATGACGTGTGAGACAACGCATGCATGACAATGCAAATGAGATGTGCATGACAATGCAGATGAGGA
>NW_021030817.1:16160-38424 GCF_004153795.1 Camellia sinensis
CTTAGATGTAATGTTATATGCTTATGTGATAACATGTTTATGTGATTATATAGGTATGGGATTTTGTTTCTAGGATGTTGATTGGATCCTTGGGTTTCTGGGAGTCCTGTTGGAAAAGCACTTGATCACTGCCGTTTCTAACTGGAACTCTAGCAACGCCGTGGGACGGTCATTATCCGGAAATGCGATTCGTAAGTGCTTATGTGATTATATGCTTATGTGGAGTGAATTACTGTTGTCTATCATGTTAGCACGCGAGTGAAATAGCTTCGGGACCTTTGATAATGTCCTAATATCTTTGTTACCTTTACTAGGATGCCTAGACGAGAAAGTTGTGATTTCCATCCTTCCACACGGGAAGAGTTGCGCAAATAGTTTGTGGAGTTATGCCAAGGTACTACACCTTTGGTACAATTTGAAGCATGGTTTGCTAACCTGTCAAGGTTTGCCCCAAAGTTAGTGGAGACGGAGGAACTGCGTTGTTTGGAGTTTGCGAGTAGGCTGTGTGACGACATCCGAGAAAGGATTGCGGGGTCTTGGCATAGGAGTTACAGTGTGCTTGTTAGGACTGCGACTCATGTGGAGGCAGCGGTGCTAGCTATGGGCCAAAATAGGGAGGTGGCCATTTCGGCGACTGCTGTGATTCAGAGTGTTGGTAGGCCTTTTAAGAGGCATAAGGGTTTTAATCCACAACAATTTCAGAGAGCTCAGCCTGGCTCTACTTTTCTAGTGCCCAGTCTAGATTCGGGAAAGGGTGAACGAAAGGTTGTCACTTGTTTCAAATGTGGTCAGCTGGGCCACAAGTCCCTAGCTTGTCCACAGAGGAAGAGGGTTGGGTTGGCAGTTCGACCAGCAGTTGCCCCACTAGAATCATCTAGCCAGCCAGGTTTTGGGCCGATCGTATATTTAGTGGGGAAGCAGTCGTTGGGGTCTTCATCAGCTCAGACTTTGAACCAGTCTCGTGCTCGGGAGCCACTTACTTGTTGGGTGTGTAATCAACCGGGTCATATCCAACCTTTCTGTACTCAGCCAAGGGCTTCTTTGGGGGTTTTGCAACCTAGTCGACCGGGCAGGGGCAGTATCATTTTGGGGGACAATCAGGCCAGATTTCGAGGGCCTCAGGAGAGTTGAGTTCCCAAGCCCCAATTGGGGAAATATGCAGTTGTTCCAGGTGTGGCCAATTGGGGCATACAAATAGTTCTTGTCTGTGGCCTGTAAACTCGTAAGATATCTTGGGTTTGAGAATGACCAACTTTAGCAGTCCAGTGGGGGACGATAACAGTGTTAGTACCAATAGTATGGTTTTGTTTTGACTAATCCGTTTTGTAATCGGTGAATTATCGTTTTGAAATCATGGGTTCTATTGTGTAACCAATGTGTTTTGGGAATGTTGAAACATCAAAACTGCTTGTTTATATATATATGTCTATGTTTATTAATTTCCTTAGGTTAGGCGGACTGGAGCATGTTGTGGCTCTAAAGTTTTATTAATGTGACAAGTTGTTGTGAAACCATAAATTTTTTGTAACAATGCATCGGTATGCATGTGATTTGGTTTGGGAGAATGAGGGCTGGTGAGCCATGTTTTGAAATTAGGAAGAATTATTGAGGGATGCGTATCTTAGTCAGGACTACTATGGGGCGAGAACAGTTATACTTGCCGGGTGTGCGAAATTTCAAGGGTGTTACCTATTTAATCTTGTGTGAGTGGTAGAGTTTGTGGCCAACTGTCGTGAGAACTCTTCGAGAGGATGTGAAGTGTGCAATTACTACTAGGTCTGGTATATTTAGCATGATGTTTTACGGAGGCATAGCGCATAATTTCGTTAGGAGTAGACTTACACCTTCATGGTAGGTGACATTGCCGAATTTGCATACGTACTGAATGGTTGTCTCATTTGAGGGAGTGTTAGCCCTTGTTAAGATTGTGGTTGTTGGCATCGGGGAGTGGCGTGTTGTGAGCAACTGGTATTATATCCTGGGTAGTAGTATAATGGATATTCTCTTAAGTTTCAGGATTCTTTTGCTATGTTTAAATGCATTAGGTGTGTACCTTAATACTGGTTAGGTTAGGAGATGTTGTCGGTAGGGTTGGTTGGGTGTATAACCCGTGGTTAAGATGTGACCTGTGAGTAGAGTCACAGTGGTATGGTGTTTGCAGATGAAGGTTTGAGTTGATAGTGATGAGGGTGAGGACTCTTACTCTTCTGGAGAGTTAGGATGGTGCGTCTTTGAAAGCCTTGTCGGCGACATGCGATTGCGCCGGGGTTTGGTTCTAAGCAGTGGTTCAGTGGTAGTGGTGGCAAATGATTTGGCACGGAGGCTTAGTGTCTTGATTGTACTCTCAAGACGAGTGACAAGTAGGATACGGAATAACGAGTAGACCCTATAGGTCATTAAGGGATGAAGGTACTATATTTGCTTGTGTTCAGTACGAACAGTTACGTGGTAGTGATAAGTGTCGCGGCGTGGTAAACGCTTGTTAGCTAATTCGGTACAAGGGAATGAGTATGCAAATTTTGTTATTATAAATTCAGTCCAGGTGGCGAGTGAAATCCCTGAATGAGGGATTCAGTATGGGCGTAAGATAACTTGCAGTAAGTGAGGAGGTTTTGCCTAGTACGATGCATGATAGTGCTTGGTTTGTATGTTGTTCATTACCCATGTCTCGTTTTGCGTCCTCGTCCTGTGAAAGTTGACCGGAGGCCTGGTGTACGAATGTTTTCATGTTTCCTATGTTGAGGTATTAAGTACTAGATACTGGTCTGAGTATTGTCAGTAGTCGAGACGTGGTGGATGTCTCAGAACACTGTAGTGGTTGATTGTGTCATACTGTTATCTTTGTTATCGAGTCTTGCGAAGCAGGACTTTTCCATTAGTTAAGGTGTTGTGGAAACATAACGGGGTGGAGAAAGCCACTTGGGAACGTGAGTTGGATGTCCGTGAGAAGTATCTGGACTTGTTTGTTAATATTTAACCATGTATTGGGAATTTTGTTGTACTGATAAACTTTAAGAGCATTGAATATGTCTTAAGTTGAAAAACATTAGGTATGTTTTGGTTATTGGAAGTATGGTAATGGTTGGTCATGCCTTGAAAATGGAAGTTTAATTTAGCATTGTATATGTTAAATGTGTTGTAGAAATGCAAATATATTATTGGCATTGAATATGTTATGGAATTGTGAACTATGTTATATGTTGTGATTTGCCTCATGAATAGAGATGGAATAACCGGTAATAGGTCAGGTTGATGAATATTGAATTGTAATATTGTTGAGAATTAAGAAATCATATTGTTGAAATTTATTTACCTAATTTCGGGGACGAAATTCTTTAAGGGGGGGAGGTTATAGCGATCTCGGTTTTCCCTTCATTGTTTAATTATATTTCAGACTCGGTTCTGTGGATGTGTTGTTGTCTTTTTCCCTTTTCCATCCTTTACTCTTTATATATGAGTCTTGGGTCGTGTTGGGTAGGTTTAAAACAGGTTGCTTGCGTTTGGAAACCAAGGGTTAGTGTCCGTTAAATTTTCATAATGGTTCATTTAATATCCTTATTAGTGGTTCATTTAATATCCTTATTAGTGGTTCAGTTACTATCCTTATTAGTGGTCCATTCATATTCAAACTTGTCCATTCATATTTCAACTAGCGTTCATTTAATTTCAATTAGTGTTCATTTAATTCTAACTTGTCCTTTCATTTTCCTATTAATGGGCTTTAATAACAACCTTTCAATACCAACTACATCAAGGTTGCCTATCAATTGAACTCTCCTCTCAATTTCTATGGTTCTTCCCATATCTCTCTCCATTTGGCTTGCTCTTCATTTTGATTCGAAAATTATTAGGTTTGGAGCACCTTCAAAATCCTTCATCTTCTCCATTTGGTCTCTCCATTTGAGGTAGGGATTCCTACTCATCTTTATGAGCTTTAACCTAGATGTTGGGCTTTTGTTTAAATGGTTTGATTTGGGAAGTTAGGGTTTTGAAATGTGCTATTTTGAAAAGAGGGGTTTTGTTTATTTGACTCATCCATACGTGTTTTGGGTCTAAAATAGAGATTGTTGATGTTGTCAGTAATATTTGAGCCTTGGGGTCAATATTGGAAAAGGGGGAGAAAAACCCTAAATTTTGATAAATTAATTTATATAATAAATTTTGGAAGATATGAAAATATGAAATTGAGTTGAATATAATGAAATTTGCTCATTATGAGATGGAACGGTAGAGCTGGATTACATTAATCATTCACTTTTAAAAATAATGACAATTTATCTGTTATAACAATTATTATCTGCTTAGAAATAATTGTTTTGGGCTACCGGTGGAGGGTAGTCTTGAGGATTGTAGACAATGCATGGTGATTAGGCAAACTAAAACTAATCAGTTGAGTATGCTATTGAATATGGCGGTTAGTATAATACATCAAAATTTTGTATTGATTGATCGAATTTGTACATGATAATTGCTTATATACATTGTTTTGTGTGGGAGGAGATGGTGGATGTACTCCACGGTTTATTGGAAGATGGGGGATGGACCTCTAAACCGGATTTTTGTTTGATATTGATACAACACTAAAATGTGTATCATTTGTGAAGTATAGAAGTGTTTTTGTTTGATATTGATACAACACTAAAATGTGTATCATTTGTGAAGTATGGAAGCGTTTTTGTCTGAGATTGATACAGTACTAAAATGTGTGAGGTATGAAATTTTTAAAATGAGTTATTTTCTCACCTAAAATAGAAATACTGTTGATATGAGATGTGATCTCGTTTAAACTGATTGGCCAAGTTCTGAGTCATAGTTATGAATTGAGAATTTGATAAGAAATGGAAACTGGAATAGAACATGGACATAGTAGTCATGGGATTGTAATGTGTTATAAGTTGTTGTGTAAGAGTTAAACGTTTATCAATTGTTAATGTTTTAGTTACTGTTCATACTATGTTTAGCATATCTCTACTGGGCGTTGGCTCACCCTCTATGGGACATCATTTTCAGGTACAGGTGTTATGCCACCTCCAAGGACGTAGCCTGGAAGGCTTGAGGCTATTAGACCACCTTTTGTTGTTTTGTTGTATTACATGTATATCAAGCCAAGGGCTTTCTTTGTATAGAGTTTGCACTCTCTTTTTGCAACCAAGCTTTGTCTTGGGAAGTTGTAAGCCCATAAGGCGATTACTTTTATTGTCAATATGTAATACAATTTGTAAGAACACTCTAATGATTGTAATATGATATCTCTTTCCTATATCTTGAATGTATGATATTATGGGTTTATTTTGAGGGCGTTACATTGAGAGTAAGTTATGTGATGATGTTCAGGGAAGGATCACCGGGTCTTAGCATAGGAATTATCATGAGCTTGTGGAAACGATGGTTTACGTGGAGGCTGCAGTTCTAGTCATGGTGCAGAGTGGGGAGGAGGCCACTTCGGCAACTCCTGCAGCTTGGCGTCGTGGTAGACCTAGTAGGAACCAAAGGAGAAGGGCAAGGTTATTGCCCTAACTAATAGTTGCACCAACGGGATCATCTAGCCAACCGGGACTTGGGCCAATCGAGTGCTCACAGGGGGAGCAATCATTGGGATCCTTACTAGTTCAGACTTTGAACTAGTCACGTATTCAGGGACCACCTATTTGTTAACATTGTAATCAGCTGGGGCATACTAAGCATTTTGGTACTCAACCGAGGACTTCCTTGGGTGTTTTGCAATATAGTTGGGTTCAACCTTATCTGTCCGGGCAGGGGCGATACCAATACTAGAATTGAGTAGACCAGTTTTTGGGGTCCTTTGGAGGGTTAAACTTTTATCCTCAGAGTGGAGAGTTACGTGTTTGTTTCAAGTATAGCCAGTTGGGTCATGTCAGTAGCTCTTGTCCTTGGCGTCATAATTCTTGGAGTGTTCTGGGGGTTGAGAATAACCCGTCTTGACAGTCTGGTTAGTAATGTGATAGTGGTGTTGCGGAGTGATAGTTGTTTTGAATAGTTAGTTTTGGTTATCTTGTTTTGTGACTAGAGGGTAAACGGTTGTAATTGTTATGTAATCATTTTGTTTTGTAACTGGTACGGTGTGGAACGTTGTAATATTATGACTTTTGTTTATGTACGTATATATGGTGGGTTGTTTATTTTATGAGTTGAATATGTTGTGATTGTGAGCTTTCCTTAAAGTGATGATTGTTGTAGAATTTGGGAATCTTTATATTGACTTGTATGAACTATTGCATTTTGACTTGGGAATGTGATGGCCGGAGAGCCATATTTTAACTTAGGGATTGTTTGCCATGATTAATAAATTGTGTTTGGTTGACATTGATTTGGGATAATTGGACGGTGGAGTTGGTTGTAAAGGGTAGGTAATTGAAGAGTCATTGTGACTAGTCAGAATATGGTGATGGTGGAGTTATACCAGTCAGTATGTTCGGTTCAGTTGATATTGGCTTATGCTAGAGGCATAACACTACAACAAAACTGGGTTTTTATGGCTTCACATCAACGACATATAATAAATGCAAGTCGTGGTTTCTCACTTTTACGACTTGCTTTTTTTGCATGTCGTAAATAATTTTCCAACCATGACCTGTCTATTGTGTAGGTCGTGAATGCTAATAACGATGATTTTTTAACGGCTTGCAATGTTAGTCGTAAATAATAAGGCTCTATTTGGTAGAGCTCTGGAATGTGGCGTTTGTTTATGACTTTCAAAAATTAATTCCACAGTCACTTTTGAAAACGTGGTTGAAGGCAGGAAAATTTGTGCTAATCGGTCGTCTCACCGGTCGTCTGGTTGGTTGACCGGAACAGTGCAATATATATATATATATATTCGGTCGTCTGGTCGGTTGACCGGAACAGTGCAATATATATATATATATATATTTTTTTTGCAATTGACCCATGTTAATTTTTATATATTCAATAAAAAATATTTTCTGAATTTTTTAAATTTTTTTATGAGCTTTAATAGAATTTTGAGTTGTGTATTTGGTTATGAGTTGTAAGTTTTTGTATTAAATATCATATGCCATATCAAAAATTTCCTACTCAATTCAAAACTCTTTTCAAAACTGATTCACCAAATAAATTTTCCACACTCAAATCATAATTCCAAAACTCACAAACTCAAAATACAACTCTATTCTCAAATCATATTTAGAAACCTCTACCAAACTTTCTATGACGTGTATATGACATGTCGTTAATACATCAACTATACACGACACGCATACACTAGCTGTTAAAAATATTGAATATTTCACGATGAACACTAGCTGTTAAAAATATTGAATATTGAATATTTCATGATGCACAAAAAGCTAGCCGTTAAAAATTTCACTTTCCATGACGCATAAAAAGTTAGCCGTTTAAAATATTACACTTTTTACGACATGCAATTACTGTCGTGAAAGGTATGACCGAAAAAAAATAGCGCCAAAATGAAAATTTCGAGTGCCAAATACCAAAATTTGCTCCTCAAAATTCCCAAACACACTCGTGCTTTCCCCGCACATCTCTCTTTCTCTCTCTAGATTTTTCCCATTTCAATAGGGGTGTAAATCCAGCCTAGCCTAGCCCTGCCAATGTCGGGCCTTGTAAACTCCTGACAAAATTTGGGCCAGGCTGGGCTGGCCCACGTGCCAAAAAATTAGGCCCAGGCTCAGGCCCAAGGGGTATTCGAGCCTTGGGCGGGCCGGGCCAGGCCTGACCATTTTTTTTTTGTTTTTTCTAATTTTTTCTACCAAAATTTTATTATTTTTCACTAAAAAAGACACTGGGCCTCGGGTGGGCCGTTTCTTGAGTGGGCCTTAAGTGGGCCATGGCCGGGCTTCAAAATGATGGCCCAGGGGCTCGAGCTAGGCTCTGGCCCAAATGGGCCGGGCCCACCTCGGGCCGAGGGCAAGCCAAGGGCCGCCCACGGGTCGCGGGCCATTTTTAGACTCCTACATTTCAATAGGTCTCTTCATAGGTACAAACCCTTTCTCAATTTCTGATTTGATACTCGAAATTCATTCTATCTAAATATTTGTTTGGCTCTGTCATATCTGTGTTTGCTATTTTTTATTAGGGTTTTATAACTGTTCTTTTGGATTCACATGTCTTGATTTTCTTCTCATTGTATATATATATGGTATACGGTGGAAATACCTAACCAAACCCTTTGTCTTCTCTATCTCTTTCTTCATTTCCTAACACCCTTCTTCTTCATCTTTAACGACACCACCACTACCCAACGCCACCAATCTTCATCTCTAGCGCTGTCGCCAGAACTGCATCAAACCTCCACTTAATGCCCTCTATCAAAACTCCAACGCCCTGCTTTCCCGACTCCACCTCTGCCCTCGTTGGCCCCTATCTCAGCCTCCATAATCGTGTCCCTCATCCATGCTGGCGACTGTAGACGTGCCCGCGTGAGGCCTTCGTGCTACAGTTCAGACTCGAATTGTCACGGTTCTTAATCTGAACCAAAGAGTCCAAATCCGGAGAATCATTTTGAGAAAAATAGATTTTTAGAAAAGAAGTGCCAAACATGGACTGCTTTGCCAGATACAGAGTCGTCACCTAAATATTTTATTTTGGGGGAATTTAGGAAACCCTGACTCGGTTGCCTAAGGCCACATGTCCGTCATCACCAAAGTTGCCTCGGCTCGGGAACTTGGGTACGATTGGGGAAGGTCAGCGATGAGCACCCCCTCTCGCCCAATCCGAAGATCGGCCTCTACTAACTATGATATCTTATTTTGAAAACATTACGTGTTCTTATCCTGGTTATTAGCCTAGATTTACTATGTTACGCGCACAGCAAATAAGTATAGACTGGATCACCTGATTTGGAACAAAACATTTCATGTTTGTTTATTTGAAAATGGTTTGATGGTGCTACCCGCAAGTAGGCTAAGACATGAATTTTGTTACCCTCAAGTGGGCTTAGAAAACATAGTTTTGCCACTCTCAAGTGGGCTTAAAACTCGCGATTGATATGCATTGTTCCAATTTAAGGTAACCGTCAAAGCCTTGCACCACAGGCATTGCAGGCAGTGTAATATGTTCTACATAAGCACTAGTAGCCTCATGTAATGCATGATATGATGTTAATCATTCTACACAGATTCGAGAGTGCGAAGAGCATAAATGCTCACTCTAGTAACTTCCGAGCCAAAACAGAAACTAGTTTAGTAATGCATATGTATGATCGCTGAGTTTCAGTTAAGTATGGGCGTAATGCATGAAGCGACGTGCAATGATGCAACTACATTGAGGCTCCGGTCTAGTTCTAAGAGGCATAGTTATAATTCTGACAAAAAGACCTAAGAAACCGGGGGTATTCCTTGAGATATTGAAGATACAATTGCAGTGTAGTATGTTGCGCCGGAGTTCGGTGCATGCAAGATCAAATGTATGGATGGCACGTCATGCAGAGCATAATGGTATGCTAATGTAAATGATGCCTTAATATCTAACTATTGAAAAAGCTGGTAAGTAAAAGAGGAGAAAGGAGAGTGGGGTTGGATAGACATCCACGACACTCACTACTCACACTTATTTAAGTAATTTCCGCGCATCTGCTTCGAGGGAACCTAAAAGAATATACATAATTAAATTAATCGACTACATAGTAATCAATTATTTACAAACCCTTAATTATTTTTAAGACAGAAGTTAACGTAGAGCTATTAAGCAGTAAAACAGCCTCGGGAAGAAGGGATGAAAGCATGCTCTCGGATTGGCTTCGCTCAGGAAGCCTAATGCCATGCCACTGTTGCTCTGGTTTTCCCTGCTCTGGCACTCAGAGAAATTGGCATAACTCCATTAGGTGTGGCCCGATCGACACTGTGGAACACCACCAGGTAAGAGAATGCCACCGCCATGGGGAATGATTCACCCCACAGGTTGAAGGTTATCGGCCCACCCATGAATTTGGTCGTTCGGCACTAAAATAGCCGGCCGGCCAAAAGCTTTCCGTACAGAACCTGTTGAACAGGCATGGCAGAGGGCAAAACAAGGACATGGGCAATGGCATTTCATAGCAGAATGTGTGCAGCCAACACACCCCGTGATCGATGTTTAATAGACTCAAAAGGGCATGGTATCTCGATCTCGGTACCACCAATATCGCGCGATTTCTATGCGTGAATGGCCCATAAGAGTTCAAAGTGGTGCAATCAGTAATGGGAATGAAGATGCCTATCAAACAAAGCAATGGCCCCAACCTCCATCAATAATGCAAGTTCAAGAGGCAGACAATGCATGCTTAAATGTATCATACTATGAATGGAAAGCTAAGGCATGCAAATATGAGCATTGTGAACAATGCAATGCAAACATGCAACATGCAAGTGTATGCAAAACTAGACGAAAGCATGCAAGATGGATTGAGTCATGCAAACGGACATTGGAATGGTCTTGTAAACAAAGATGGGGCTAGCACTCAAATTAGGCCCAAATCAGTGGCCAATGCCATGGAAATGAGGGCCAAAACACGTACAACATGCATGCACACAAGGTCTAACACTTAGGCACCAAAGAAGCGAAATTTTAATGCAATTAAAGAGATAAAAACGGATACATGGCATGCATAGAAAGCTCTGAAAATCATATTGTATAGAAGGTGCAAAACAAGTATCAACGACAATGCTAAAGTGTGCAATCAATGGTCTAAACTTCAAGGCAAGCTAAGGGGTGATTACATGGTAGCTATACAAAGCAAAGCATGTGATGACCCGAGTGACCAAAGAAACAGACCTCAAGCAAACTAAGAACATGGCAGCCAAGAAGCTCACAAGCTAAGCCAAAACTAAGTAACATAGTGGTCTAAATGCTAGGTAACATGTTAAGGCAATTCATGGCATACAAGACAAGGTATGGCAAGCTATGAAAGATGGTATGTCTAAACCAAGGTAAATACCAGTTTGCTATATCATGGCAAATAAGCACAAATATAGCACTTAAGACACCGGCCAACATGAAACTTGAGACAAATGGTGCTCAGCGATCATGAGGTAATGGACACTTTTTGAAGACAAAAGAGAGGGAATGACCCTGCTCCTTCTTAGGACCTTAAAACCACCATCCTCAACCCTGAAATCGCCTCAAGATTTCAGTGGTGAGGAGGCCCAAACAAGGTGGTCCTAGAGCTCACCAAAAATAGCACAAAGTGGGGCCAAACAAGGCCTAAGAGGAGGTAAACAACCCCAAACACAAAAGCGGCCTTAATGAAGTATCTTAAACACAAAAAAATAGAACTTTTTTATGTTATACACAAAGCCCAAATTAGCAAGAAATACAGGCTAAAAGGGTGTGCACAAACGGGGAATAATGAGGGAAAAAGGGGTTACCTTTGAAGACCGGCAAGAACCAGCAGCCTTTAGACCCAAAAATGAAACCCTCAACCTTTGAAAACAAGCTCCAAGAACCTCCAGGTGATGATGGAAGTGTGTGGCTATGGAGTGGTGTGCAATAGGCCAAGAACAAGACCCTTTTGGCTCGCCCCTCTAACCCACCCAAATGTAGAGAGAGAGGGAGATATAGAGAGAGAATGATATATATATCTTATATATCAGATTTTTCTAACCCTTGAAATGGGAGGAGAGGCCCTCTATTTATAGAGAAGATAAAGGCTTGAAGCTTCTAAGGGAAGCTAAGTAAAAGGGTCAAGGGGGTCAAGCTTCTCTTAGAAGCTTGGAGCAAAAGGGCCAAGCTTCTTGGAGAAGCTAGGCAAAGGGGTCAAGCTTCTCTTAGAAGCTTGAGGAAAAGGTGCAAAAGGTACAAGCTTCTCTTGGAAGCTTAGAAGGGTTCAAGCTTCTTGGAGAAGCTTGGAGCAAAGGGTTCAAGCTTCTTGGAGAAGCTAGAACAAAGGTTCAAGCTTCCCCAAGAGGCTAAAACCAAGGGCCCAAAAGGTTCAAGCTTCCTCAAGAAGCTAGAAGCAAGGGTTCAAAGGGTTCAAGCTTATTCAAAGAGCTAAAACAGGGGTTCAAAAGGTTCAAACCCTCTCAAGAAAAGGGCTCGGCCAGAAAAAGTGGCCGATTGACCAAAATCAGTGGCCGGCCGACCAAACACAATGCCGATCGACCATCAATAATGCCGATTGGACATCACCAATGGCCGGTGGCAAGGAAACAAGGCCGGTGGCCTCAAGCCATGGCCGGTGATGTGTGGGGATGGCCATCAAGCCACTCCCTGCCCCTCAAAGGCAAAACATAAGTGTTTGGTACAAAACCAAATACAAAACAGTCGAGTCGAGTGATCCTGAGGCAAGGCGCATTGCCGAGACCTCTAGTAACTCAAGACGAACACAAACAAGGATGATCACCGAGTGTTCAAACGATGACGTCCAAGTCTCGAGTACGGTCAAAAATAGGGTGTCTACAGTTGCCCCTCTTTGACAGAACTCGAAAGTCATAGCAATGACGGGAGTGAGTGTCAAAGCCTAGAGACGACCCATTTTTGACAAGGCCGAAGACTTAGACAAAGCATACAAGCTACAGATAAACAAATGGTTGTGCCCGCAGGCTGCCTACGTATCCCTTTGCAAGGAATCAAACCAGCGTAGTTTAGGGGCAGAATGCAAATGATATGCAAGAAGACTTTGAGAATTGGCCTTATACGCTATGCGAAGTCGGTTTGAAATTGGACTTATACGCTACGCGAAGCCTGTTTGAAAATTGGACTTATACGCTACGCGAAACCGGTTTGAAAATTGGACTTATACGCTACGCGATGCCGGTTTGTAATTGGACTTATACGCTGACGCGAAGCCGGTTTGTAATTGGACTTATACGCTTTCGCGAAGCTGGCTTGTAATTGGACTTATATGCTTTCACGAAGTTGGTTTGTATTCAAAACAATGCAATGTACTAACAAGTACAGGAGAGGTGCGCAAAATAGCGCGAATGAAATGCTATGATAGTAAAGATGCAAAGGGTGACAAACTCCAACCATGCCGAAATCATGAGAGGAGGTCCAAAAGAAACAATTAGGAGTGCATACAACGCAACCTAAGTCAAATTCCAAACACGCCGAAATTATGTGAGGAAGGAACAAAGAGAGAAACATAGGGACATATCCCAGTGTTTCGGAAAAGGAGAAGAAACATAGGGACGTATCCCGGTGCTTCGGAAAAGGAGAAACATAGGGACGTATCCCGGTGTTTCAGAGTGGTTCAAGCATTGGAACGTATTCCAAATGCTCTTAACCAAAGAGGGAGAAACATAGGGACATATCCCGATGTTTCGAAAAGGTATAAGCATTGGAACGTATTCCAAATGCTCGTAACCAAAGAAGGAGAAACATTAGGACATATCCTGCTGTTTCGGATTGAGTGAGAAACATAGGGACGTATCCCAGTGTTTAAGAATGGTGTGAGCATTGGAACGTATTCCAAATGCTCTTAACCCAAGAGGGAGAAATATAGGGGTGTATCCCGATGTTTCGGAAGGAAGGAGAAACATAGGGACGTGTCCCGATGTTTCGAAAGGAAGGAGAAACGTAGGGATGTATCCCGGTGTTTCGAAAAGAAGAGAGAAACGTAGGGACGTATCCCGGTGTTTCGAGAAGAAGAGAGAAACATAGGGACGTATCCCGGTGTTTCGGAAGGAAGAGAGAAACGTAGGGACGTATCTCGGTGTTTCGGAAGGAAGGAAAAATGTAGGGATGTATCCCGATGTTTCGAGAAGAAGAGAGAAACGTAGGGACGTATCTCGGTGTTTCGGAAGGAAGGAGAAACGTAGGGACGTGTCCTGATGTTTCGAAAGGAAGGAGAAACGTAGGGACGTATCCCGGTGTTTCGAGAAGAAGAGAGAAATGAAGGGACGTATCCCTGTGTTTCAAAAAAGGGATAAAAACATAGGGACGTATCCCGGTGTTTCGGAAGGAAGGAGAAACATAGGGACGTGTCCCGATGTTTCGAAAGGAAGGAGAAACGTAGGGACGTATCCCGGTGTTTCGGAAAGAAGAGAGAAACGTAGGGACGTATCCCAGTGTTTCGAGAAGAAGAGAGAAACGTAGGGACGTATCCCGATGTTTCGGAAGGAAGAGAGAAACGTAGGGACGTATCCCGGTGTTTCGGAAGGAAGGAAAAATGTAGGGACGTATCCCGATCTTTCGAGAAGAAGAGAGAAATGTAGGGACGTATCTCGGTGTTTCGGAAGGAAGGAGAAACGTAGGGACGTGTCCCGATGTTTTGAAAGGAAGGAGAAACGTAGGGACGTATCCCGGTGTTTCGAGAAGAAGAGAGAAACGAAGGGACGTGTCCCGATGTTTTGAAAGGAAGGAGAAACGTAGGGACATATCCCGGTGTTTCGAGAAGAAGAGAGAAATGAAGGGACGTATCCCGGTGTTTCGGAAAGAAGGAGAAACATAGGGACGTATCCCGGTGTTTCAGAAAAGAAGAAGAAACATAGGGACGTATCCCGGTGTTTCCGAATAAGAGAGCGTGCATAACAATGCAAGTGGAAAGTGCGTGACAACGCAAGTGAAAAGGTGCATGACAATGCAAGATAGATGTGCACAAAAATGCAAGTAACGAGCATAACAATGCTAGATAGATGTGCATAACAATGCAACGAATGGTGTGCGTAACAATGCGAGAAATGGTGTTCAGGACAATGCCATATAGGTGCACAAGGCAGTGCGAGTGAGGTGCACAAGAGAAGTGCGATAAAATGCATTTTCTATGCAAGTATGGGGGCACTTTCTATGCAACATGGAAAGCATATTCTATGCATGATTGAAAGCAAAACATATTCTATGCATGAATCATAACGATGTGCGGCACGCACGTAACAAAAGTGTATATGAAAAGTGCACATTCTATGCAATAAAGGAGCATCAAACATGCACTCTGGTGCCTCTGATTTACCTCTTAGAGGACTTTGCAACACACTCTGCTCGGAAAGGGGACACCTTGTTTACATTGGCGAGAGATAACATCTGCTGCTGCTTTAATTGCCATTCTGACTTGAAGCAGGCTTAAGCTTGGAGTAGAGGCACACTCATTCTTCGGAGCATTGACAAGGCTTGAAGAGGTACATCCGGAGTGCAGTCTCGGAATTTGCCGAAGTTGAAACAGACTAAGATGCTCCAAATTTTCCCTCTTTTCTTTTGCTTTGCAGTCTGGAACTCACATAGCTTCAGATAGGTTCTTGTTTTATTGCTCACACTTATCGGGGGTGGACCTTGCAGTCTATGAAAGAAACAATCCTATTTTGCACAAATGTTGAGAATGGCACAGCACTCTAAGCACAAAACGATTTTATTTTTGAAATTAAGAAATGAGTTCTTAACCGGGTATTGAGCCTACGACTGAACACAGCGAGAAAGACTCAACAGCGAAAAACAAAAGGTAAACAACCTAAACACATCGAGACACGCTCGGAACGACTCAAAGCAAGAATCGAGACAAACAAAACAAAAGGCACGACACAGAGACGTGTTACAAAGACGAGAGGCCTCTCAGTGCACAAGGAGCCAGTTTCTCCGGGTATTATTTCCCACCCTTTCCTCATTTGTGATTCTCACATCCCTCTGGCACTCAGGCTCTCTTTTTTTCTCTCAAAACCCTTTTCTCGCTTTTTCTCTCAGCGCACATCTCTCTATTCTTCAATCTCTCATTTTTTGTCCCTCCCCTGGGTGGTTGATGGATAAACAGAAAGTTGTGGGCTCTTGCCCCTAGCATTCCGCTAGATTCTTCTTATTGTTCACAACAGTGAGTTTCTTCCACGGAGGGGCTGCGCTATTATTGGGTGTGTAACAAATCTGCAGCTGACATCGGTTGATGATGCTCTGCTGGGGCGTTTGGACGTGATTAGATCAGTCCAGAAAAGGGAGTGGAATATTTTGTCCCATTCCAGTTCGTGCTTCGCACGTGGCTTGATACCTCGTTGCTTGGAGGATTGAGAGAGCTTTCAGCCCTTTTGCGGTCAGCTTCAGTGGTGCCCTTTTCTGGCGAATACGGTGTCCTTTCGGCAGGTATGGTGCCCATTCTGGCAAATGCATTGACAACGGGGAAAAGACAGGACACCTGACTCAACTGTGCCCCTAGTTCATCATTTTGACCATTTCTTTGTTTTTGTTTTCTACTAAAACAATTTTCACCAATATGAGAGTTAGATTAACATACTTGTTCAATTTTTGATTTGAAAATCATGCAAGTTAGGTTATGAGCACTGAAAATTTTCTCTTTTTGGGTCCAAAAAATGGTCCAGTTTTGGAATAGATGGAATAATTTTTGAGAGATCAGTCAACCTCAGTAAAAATTCTCAAAAATTATTTTTGCAAATAGCCACTGCTCAATGAGCACGGAACGTACTTTTGAGATGCACAACCTCAGATCCCAAGGAAGATTGCCCCTTGTTTGAGGAGAGCTGTATGGCAACGGAAAGTTGCCCCTTGTTTGAATGGCACCACAGCACACTGTATGGCAACGGAAAGTTGCCCCTTGTTTGGATAGCACCGCAGCGCATTGGCAACGGGAAGTTGCCCTTTGTTTGGATAGTACCACAGCGTGTTGTAATCAGTCTTCACAGTGAAGGTCACAACCAAACTCTCGGATACAGAGAAGGCAAAGATGATCAAAACCATTACATGGACACAATTGATTTGGAAGTGTTTGTGGCTGGACTTTAGAACGAAGTTGCCTACGTATCCCAAAGATGGGAATCAAGCCTTACGTAGTTCGGGGTTAAGGTACACTCGGGTATTAAACTCTCCTTTTGCGCTCTAACTTTTGCCAAGGCTGCCCTTATAGGTTTTCAACCTTGCGAGCTTTGTTTTTCTTTTCTTTTCAATTCTTTTCAATTCTTTTCACTTCTTCATCTTTTTTCATCGTTTTTTTTGCATTTTTCTTCCTTTCCTTTTTTGTATTCTTTTCTTTTCTTTTTTTACCTTTTTTATTTTTGTTCTTTGCTCTAACTTTTGCCTGGGTTGCCCTTCCGGGTTTTTGGCCCAGCGAGCCTCTCAAGGGTAAAAGTGTAGCTTTGTCCATGTCAAATGGTTTTGAGATCTCGAATCCATTTGAATCCAAGAGTGTGGCTGATGTTCGCCGATGATGTAAGAGTCCATCCAATGGGGGCTGAATTTGCCCCTAGTGTTGTGGATCGGAACTCAGTTGTCCTTCAGCGATACCTTGTTCTTTCTTCCCTTCTGGGATTTGGCATTCTTGCCAGTCTTCATTGACTTGCGGAATGATCCGCCTTTGGCTCTTCGAGCTGTCTGACATTTTTGCCCCTAGTTCGAGGGGTGCTTCTGATCCAGCTTTGCAAGCTTCTTTTGATCATATCCGATCTTCTTTGATCTGGCTTTCTTGCCTCTTGTTCGAGGGCTGCTTCAAATCTGGCCACATAGGCCTCACATTGTAGTTGACCTTTGAACTTTCTGAGTTCTAGTCCAAGGTTTGAAAATGAGGGGTCGAGTCTCGAGGCTGAGAGCGATCCTAGGCTGCACAATCTCAAGAGTGATTCCACACAGGTCTTCGCAGGACCGCGTAAAACATTTTTTTGAAATCTTTTAAGAAAGCGACTAATCGCTCGCGCTGAAGACGGTGTGGGACCAATCTGGATCAAGCCAGGATCCTTCTCAGTACTCACATTAACAAGCATGATCTCTATCATTAAGGGCTTAGCATGCCTCTCTTTCTCTCAATTGATCAAATTTTTACAAAACCCGAGGAATTCTTTCCTCTTCGTTTTCACCAGCGTTATAAAAAGTTTTGAAAAACTTATGTCAATGCAATGAATTCAAGGCACAGAAAAGACACAGCTTCTAGTCAAATATTGCCATCTCATTTAGAATTTCTGGCACAACTGGCACACGGCAGAAGCAAACACAAGAGTGTGAAAATCACTGCTGTTCCATTCAGATCTGTTGGCATAACTGGCTCCAAGGTAGAAACAGACTCAATAGAAAGCAAAAAGACAAACACAAGACAAGATAGTGATGTCCGAGGTAACACCCCCGAAATCACTTGACTCTGACACAACAGGACAGACTCGATACAACAAGACTGACGCGACTGACTCAGTATGAAAAGACTGACTTAATATAAAATGCCAAGACTGACCCAATACCCAAGTCAGAAAGCACAAAAACTAACATTCGCCAAAATGCTCAAAACAGTGCGTGCCACACGCCACATCTGGAGTAAACTGAGCACCGCCCGCAGGTGGTTCATCTCCCGATCACATCACATTATCCCCCACAAGTTCACTGATCAAGTGCCGATAGACTTTGCAGGACCTGGTACGGCGATGACCTCATTGTCAATCAGATTTTGTATCTTGTGATGAAGACGGACGCAACTATCAGTGTCATGACCGGTTTGTTGATAGAAAGCACAGTACTTAGCCGGGTCATGCTTTGCAGGGAGAGGGTTGGGTAGAGGCCGTTGTTCTAACCATTTCAGATGTCCTTTCCTGAGTAGGACCCCTAGAGCTTTAGACAGAGGCATATAAAGCGGGGTGAAAACCCTCTTGCCTCGGGGTAGATAGTCTGAAGTTCGGGGGTTTGGATTGGATGCACCAACAAAGGGAGTGGCTGTTTTACGAGTGGTGGTGACCATTCCAACTTCAGAAGATCTTGCAGCTACATCACCACTGGTGGTTGCATTCGAACTGCGGTTGAATGCCCTCTTGGGCTGCTCTCGGTCCTGGTCAATTAGACCCTGTTTCATCGCATCCTCGATCTGTACTCCCATCTCATGCAAATCTGAAAAGGTAGGGAAGGGGAGCACGATCATTTTCTACATGAGCTTGGGTTGGAGGTTGCTCACAACCATCCGTATTTGATCTTTGTCGGAAGGCCTTGTAGTCATCATTGAGGCCTTTGCTCTCCATCTCGTCACGAACTCTGAGAAACCCTCCTTTGGCTCTTGGCGGGTGACTTCAAGATCATGAGTTGTGACCTCAATCTGTGTGTTGTAGGAGTATTGCTCATTGAAGGCCTCAGCCATCTCCTCCCAATTCTGTTTCATAGAGTTCTCCAATTTCGCATACCAGATTGCGGCTACCCCAGATAAGGTTCGACCGAATAGTGACAATTTCTGGGCTGTGGTCAAACCCATTGGCTTCAAGATATCAGAAAACAGTTGGAGGTGCACCATTGGGTCTTCAAAGCCATCGAATCGATCAATATGTGGCATCTTGAACCGATTTGGTAATGTCACCACTGAGTCGGTATAACCATCCTCTATATCAGGAATAGAGTGGGCCCCCTGAGACTTTTTGAACAATTTCTCAAGCTTGCTTACTTTCAATGCTGTGGGGTCCGTTTTGAACTCAAAGGGGGAGTCTGGTAGGTTGGTAGGTATTTTAGATAGCTGGGGTAGAACCGGGGGCGGAGCTGGCCTGACTGGAATGTCCGTATCATCTTGGATGTGGTTTGCCTCCCCGAGTATGGGAACTCTTGGTGGGGGAGGAGCTTGATGCGAAGCAGAGGCTCCATTTTGCTGCTGTAGCCTGGTGATTAGTTCTGCCTGTTGGGCCATGACCACGGCCTGTTGTTTGGCAAACTTTGCTTGACGAGCGGCGTCTTCTTGCATGTTTTTCATATTCTCTTGGAGTTGACGCATCATTTCCTCCATTCCTGCCATACTGCCCTGATTTGACTGAACTACAGGTATATCTGTCTCTGCAGTAGGCTCGAAAATCTCGACCCGACTTCTCTAAGACCACTGATCTGGTAGCTGCTGCACTGGTGGTCTGCACCTGACTAGCCTTCTCTGGCTCTGATTGCCCTTGACCTGACAAAGTCTATCAACATAAGTCCAGTGTACTCGAGGGATATTAGAGCCTTTTGAAGCTATGATTCTAGGACTACCTAGTCAAAAGAGAAAACAGGCAGCATCTCAGCCCATTTTTCATCAGAACAGGCATAGGCATAACTGAATAACTGTATTCTACTACTGATCACTGTTCTCCAAAATCACTGCCCCAAATATGAATCTGATACCTGCAGATATAACTGATTCTCAAAACACTGATGCCCGTAGGCCTGATACCCAGACTTGCAAACTGATATATGCATTCCTGTAGAGACCAACTCCAAAAAGCACATAGCAAGCAAATGAGAGCCAAAACACCCCTATGTTGGGGTAGGGTTTCCCTGTCCTATTCTGTCAGGAGCTAGGGTTTCACTACGCACACAGCGGTTTCAAACAACCTAATATCGGGTAAGCAACCTGTCCTAGTTTGGAATGGTCACTATGGATTCCGAAAATGCACTAGGTCGAATGGTCAAAAAAGGGTGCCCTGGTAAAACCGGGGTTTGTGTTCCCATACTGGCAGAGCCCGTAACCGGTCAACCTTATGGCACGCAGCCTCAGGCTAACCGCTCAGGAATAGCAGATGGCAAACACGGTGTCCTAGGCGCACCAATGCACATGCAATGCAAAAAAATACATAAGTGTAGTCAAAACGAGATATCATGAGTTCGAGTCAAGTTCTCTAAGTCTCCAGCAGAGTCCCCAGAAACTGTAGACGCGCCCGCGTGAGGCCTTCGTGCTACAGTTCGGACTCGAATTGTCACCGTTCTTAATCTGAACCAAAGAGTCTAAATCCGGCAAATCGTTTTGAGAAAAACAGATTTTTAGAAAAGAAGTGCCAAACATGGACTACTTTGCCAGATATAGAGTCGCCACCAAAATATTTTATTTTGGGAGAATTTAGGAAACCCTGACTCGGTTGCTTAAGGCCACATGTCCGTCATCACCAAAGTTGCTTCAGCTTGGGAACTTGGGTACGATTGGGGAAGGTCAGCTATGAGCACCCCCTCTCGCCCGATCCGAAGATCGGCCTCTACTAACCATGATATCTTATTTTGAAAACATTACGTGTTCTTATCTCGGTTATTAGTCTAGATTTTCTATGTTATGCGCACAGCAAACAAGTATAGACTGGATCGCCTAAATTGGAACAAAACATTTCATGTTTGTTTATTTGAAAATGGTTTGATGGTGCTACCCGCAAGTAGGCTAAGACATGAATTTTGCCACCCTCAAGTGGGCTTAGAAAACATAGTTTTGCCACTCTCAAGTGGGCTTAAAACTCGCATTTAATGCATTGTTCCAATTTAAGTAACTCAACCTTCACCCACAGGCATTCAGGCAGTTATATCACATAAGCACATAGCCTCATGGTAAGCATGCTATTATGTTAACATTCACACACATGCGAGATGCTAAAGCATAAATGCTCACCTAGTACTCTGAGCCAAAACAGAAACTAGTTAGTAATCATATGCATGATCCTAGTTCATGTTAAGATGGCTAATGCAACACATGCAAGATGCAACTACAATAGGCTCGGCTATTCTAAGATGGCATATGATGATGCTACAACTAACACGTATTCAACTTAGAATTGAAATACAATGCAGTTAGTATGATGCGCCGAGCCCGGTGCATGCAAGACAAATGTATGGATGCACGCATGCATAGCATAAGGTATGCTAATTTAAATATGCCCTAATACTAACCATTAAAAGCAGGTAAGTAAAAGGAGAAAGAAGTGGGGATTGGAAGACATACACACACTTACCCACACTTATTACAAATTCGCCCTCACTCGGAGGGACCAAAAGAATATACAAATTAATTAACCTACAAGCTAATCAATTATTACAAACCCTTAATTAATTAAACAAATTAACTAAGCTACTAAAGCAGTAAAATAGCCTCAGGAAGAGGGATAAATGCATGCTCGGATTGGCTTCGCTCGGAAACCCAATGCCATGC
The DNA here is from genome assembly GCF_004153795.1 of Camellia sinensis. Classification (NCBI taxonomy): domain Eukaryota; kingdom Viridiplantae; phylum Streptophyta; class Magnoliopsida; order Ericales; family Theaceae; genus Camellia; species Camellia sinensis. Next base: position 37,894 of record NW_021030817.1, read on the forward strand.
CACTGTTACCTCTGTTTTCCCTGCTCTGCTCCTCAGGAAATGGCATAACTCCCAAGGTGTGCTCCATGGACACTGTGGAACACCACCGGCTAAGAGGAATGGCCACCGGCCATGGGGAATGATCACCGGCCACAGGTTAAGTTATCGGCCACCAATATTTGGTCGGTCGGCACTAAAGATAGCCGGCCGGCCAAAGCTTCCTGCAGAATCTTGTTTTGACAGCAGCAGAGGGCAAAACAAGGCATGGCAATGCATTTCAAGCAAATGTGTGCACCAACACACCCCTTGTCATGTTTTTGACTCAAAGGGGGATGGTACTCAATTCTTGGACCACCAATCGCGCCTTTCAATGCGTGATGGCCCAAAAAACCAAGTTGTGCATTTTGATTTCAAATGACATGCAAACCAAATAAACACATAAAGCCCAACCTCTATCATGGTGATTCAAAAGGCAAGGCATGCATGCAAAATGCTATGCAACCTAGGCATGGAAGCTAAGTATGCAACATGAACATGTGAATATGTATAGCA
>NW_021030817.1:55330-94565 GCF_004153795.1 Camellia sinensis
CGTGGCACAATCCTGGTAGGACTTGTATTTCTCCATGCAGAGTCCTCCTAGGATTTATACTCCTAAGGATAATGTTTATCCATTAACACCCTCCCCCACTGCTTAAACCAAGTGGGATGGTTTTCTTCATGGCCGAACTTCCATGTGACTGAAGTAAAATTGGCTATGCCGAGCCACAAAGGGCCGAACTGTCCTTAGCTCGGTCTTCTCCTCTAACTTCTTACCTCGGCTGCCCCTGTTCAACCTTGGTGTGTTTAGATCAAACTTCCAAGTAGCAAGTTCTGACCGACCTAACCATAGTATGTCACGACCGGACTAAATGCAAGGTCGGACTTACTTCAAACTGCCACCGGACTAATTCTGAAACCGGCCTACCCAGAACATACTGCGACCGGACTAACTCTGAGACCGGCCTAACTCCAAGTTGCCTCCGGACCGGAGTAGCTTTACTCTTCCTTGGGCCAAAGCAACTATCCCTTCTTGAGCCGGAGTAACTACACTTCTCCTGGGCTGGAGTAACATTGCAGCCTTTTTACTTAGTCCTTCGCGTTTTGGGCCTCAAAGCCCAACTCGCAGCTCGGCCCAATTTGTCCCAAAAATTACCCTCTCAAGTTTGAAAAATCACACATTCTTTTTTTTAGAGTGTTACATTGGAATATTATGTTTGAAAAAAGCATACTAAGAAACTTTTTGTGTATTAAATTAGAGTTTTATACTTAGGAGTTTTTTTTTGAGTGTTACATTGGAGTACTATATTTGAAAAAAGTATAATAAGGAGTGTTATATTACAGTGTTACGTTTGAGTGTTACATTGGAGTGTTACAGATTGAAATTATACATTGTTCAAAGTTTACTAAGGAGTTTTTGAACTCATTTTGGAATATTTGAAAAATCTCATATTTCAAGTCATTCCAAATAAAAAAAAAAATCTCATATAAAAATTCATTACAAATTTGATTCTCATAGGTTGTGTATCTTACTTTTCTAGCACAACTAAATAATAATAATAATAATAATAATAGAAATAAAGGTATAACCGTAAATCTAATTTTTAAATAATATATTAAACCTACCTTTCCAAAATCAATGAGACTAATTGGTTTATAAGAAAATTTTTGAGACTAAATGGATCACCATTTCTCAAAATGAGATTTATAGGTAAATTTTCCTTGATATTTTTGTTGTAGCAAACACAATTATGATTTTATTATAAAAATAATGATATGCGATGGTAAAAAAAATAGCCGCTAAAATTGTTTTTGATATTCTTTTGTGACGGCAAAATAGCTGTCACAAAAAGTCGGTTAGGCAGTCGCAGATAGTATGGACTGCTATTTTGCGGTTGCAAAAAGTATTTGTCACCTCTACATTAGTGTCCCCAATTTGCGGTCACATGGGTCGTCGTAAAAGGTCTTTTACGACTTTATTTTAATTATTTGCGATGGCTTGTGGCGGTCATAAGAAACACTTTTTTAGTAGTGTAGTGTGGGTGACAGGTCCCCGCTCGAGCGTCCAACTCCACGCTCGAGCGGCACTCACACACTTCCGCTCGAGCGTCCAATCTTCCGCTCGAGCGTCCAACACTGCACAGGAAATACTGGATGGGTGATAATCCCGCTCGAGCACCAAAACCCCCGCTCGAGCGGACAAGCAACAAAAGAATCCCCGCTCGAGCGTCAAACTCCCTGCTCGAGCGGACAGGTCAAAATCTGGGCAACTAGTTTTGGCATCTAAACTCAACTGACCTATAACAGACCCACCCAACACATCCTATAACTCATAATACAAAGAGATTAAAGGACAACAACAACCAGTATATAATGACAGGATCCACGGAACCTAAGTCCGGATACAATAATCTAAAGGGAAAAAGACCGGGGTCGCTATAGGCTGGGCTGGGCTTGGGCCTGGGCACGGGTGTGTGGTGTGAGGTTGGGTTGGGCTTGTTTGGACCAATGCTTATCTTTTGGGCGAAAAACATTTGTAATTTATTTATTTATTTTTAATTTTGGTTTCAAAATTCAAAATAAATTGGTCCAAAATTTTTTCTTTCACCCAAACAGATCCTAACCCACCCGAACTGGTTTGAACCTATTGAATCCTTCCTAGCCAGATCTGGAATTGTCCAAATAGTTCAAACAGATTTCCCATCTCTTGAAATCTGTCCGAACAGTTGCCTATCTGTTGGCATCTGTTCGGAACAGCCACCATTCTACCTATATAAAGCCTACTTCTAGCATTTCATTTTATCAGATTTTTCCATCCCAATTTCGTCATTCTTTCTTTGGTCTTCTCTGTGTTTCTGCATCTGTTCTGCATTAATTTTAGGAAGAAAAAGAGAGAGTTACAATGGATTTTTGGTTCGCCAGACTTGTTTTTTGTAGTGTTGCAAATTCAAGTGTTAGTCGTTGCATCCTGGGTAGTAGATGCCGGTAAATCTCGAAGCACCGGAGCGAGGGCGAAATCTATTTTAAGGAGATTGTGTCCAATACAAGCCTTGACATTAATTTTTGTAAGCGTTTAATTCGGAAAATAATTTATGTAATTACTTTTTGAATTATTTTATTTTATTGTTTATTTAATTTATACATTTAATTTACACATACACACCTCTGCGAGTATAACACGAATATGTCATGATATATGGTGTCACATATGAAATATGCCCGACTAAGTAAATACTAAAATAGAATTGGTAGCTGACCCAAATGGCTAGGTTTTTGTTGTGGAATTCAAGGTGTGATAATAAATTCTATGTTTTTTTCATGGAACTTCCTAAAATTTGAGAAGTGAAAAACTTGCCAAAATCCATATATAACACCCATGCATTACAAATCAAGATAGGTTGCCCATCTTATCCATGTGTTGGCCCTAAAAATCACCTTCTTCAATTAAAAAGAACAATGGAACATTTCCATCTTAAGTTTATCAGTAACCAAATATATGAAAGAGACATTACATGTCATATACATGAAAATTTGGGTATTACAACTTCATCCAACTTAAGTTACATCTTAATCTTTTACAGCATATGCAAATCCATGCACATTAATTGCACATAATAAAATATATATAAACATAAATATCATATGATCTACCTTTAAATGAGAGTATATTTAGGATTCAAAGCAACTACATATGCCAAAGAACCCAGAAAGCTACATTTAACAGCATAGTGGATAGCAATGCCTAGAAATGTGCTTGTTACAAGATGTAGTAATACAAATCATACATGCAGATTAACAGGATGCAATAATATAAATTATGCAGCTATGGGGTTCATATAAATTTACTACTTCAACATTGTTAGGGACAAAGAAAAAAGGAAAAAAAGAAAAGAAAAAGTAGACCAGAAAAGATATTCTCTAGAGAATATCAACTTAGTACATCAAAAGTCAAATTACAAAAACAAAAAACGAAAAATACTTTACCTGTCAATTTTCATCTCTTTTGCAATCCTTACTTGATCCAATACAGATAGACAGTCTATGTCAGGATTTTTTTTTCCCTGTGAATTAATAGAAAGTATGTGTTATGTATGTCTCTTTTTATTGTAGTGTAACTGATGAATTTGGTATTGGCCAATATCAAGAACAAAGCTTAATTTCTTAAGATAGAGGCCACCAATTCATATTTATGATTGAACTAACACATAATGAATCTCATTTGTTCTCAACTTCATGTCTTGCAATGCAAAATAAGTTTTTACATCTAATAAGGCACAATATGCACATAAATACAAATATCATATCTATTACAAAGTATGTTGTTTTGACTCTAAGAGTCTGTTTGAATAGATGTGGATTTCAAATCAACAGATTTGAGGTTAAATGGATAAAAAAAAAAACAATAGAAGAAGATAAGTTGAGATAAAAGATATATATTAGCTAGAAAGAAAATTCTTTGCATGATTTCAAATAACTAGTTTTATATAGTTATTTCAAATCCACATGATAAAACTATTTAACTCAATCTTGAAATTCATAAGTAAACTATCATATCTAAAATTGAGTTATTATGCTTCAATGATTAAGGTCAAATCTCTTGATTTGAAATCCATATCTATCCAAATAGAGCCTAATAAAGTTCTACACCAAAAAAAAATATATATATATTAAACACCAAATCCCTTTTATCACAAACCACAATCCAAACAAAATCACAATCAAAACCCAAAATCAGATTAAACAATGACCACAAGTACCTGAAAGAGCCTGCTACCTTTATTGATAGATCGGAGAATCTCTCTAATTAGGTTTGATTGGTGAAATTTAATAGTCCAGAAACCAATTCACCCAAGAAAATGAAATCAAATAAACTCAACAAATCCAAATATTTGTGAAAAAAAAGACTTAATTGTTAGGGAAAATAGATGATTTTCCACAAGTAAATCAATCACTGAGAATAAAAACTAATGCGAAAAAATTAAATTAACAGCGACATAAGAATTTTTACGTGGTTCCCTCAATGTGAGGTACGTCCACGAGATCGAAATCTGATTTCACTATCAACCAAAGAGTTTCCAAACGATTACAAACGAGACACGAATGGTCTTACAAAATCACCCTTAGGTGAATTTCAAATAATCACAGATAATCAAGAGGAAAGACCTCACCAAATAGATGAACAAAAGTCTTCGAAACTAGAGTTGAAGAAGACCCAAAACAACTTTCCCCAAACTAGCTGAAAAGGGACCAAAGCTTTATAGCAACCACCAATGGAAAATATCCGCCGAACACAGAGGATGGAGCAATTACTATGGCTGTAGCATAAGCTAAGAACCACCGAATTGATTTTCAATGTTGTAACCGCCGCACAGACTTCTGAAGAACATAACAATATACATATCTATATATTATTAAATCTTGGGCCTTTTTTATTTTTTTATAATGAAAACCCTAGTTACCACCAAACACATTATTATAATAAACTAATTGGGTCCCATACTCTAATAAGGAGGTATACCCAACAATTCTCCCCCCACTGACTTAGGTGGGGACATCAACCATACCTACTAAAGTTTGACACTTCAAATGTTTGTTCATCGACAGAGTCTTAGTCAACATATTCGAAATATAATCATCCGTGTGAACCTTTTAGAGTTGTAACAATTTTGAATATAACACATCACGAATCCATTAGTATCTTACATCAATTTGTTTCGATCTGGAATGAAAAGTGGAATTTTTACTCAAACGAATAGCACTTTAACTATCACAATAAAGCACATACCTTTCTTGTTTCAAACCCAATTCTTGCAAAACTTTCTTCAGCCATAACTCTTCCTTGCAAGCTTCCGTAATGGTAATAAATTCAGCTTTAGTAGTTGAGAGAGCAGCACATTTTTGTAATTTAGATTGCCATGCCACAACTCCCCCTGCAAATGTCGTCACATACCTGAAGTAGATTTCCTAGAGTCAACATTACCGGCCATGTCAGAATCCGTGAACCCATCGAGCATCGGCTTACCATCACCAAAACACAAACACACCTTCGAAGTCCCTCGAAGATATCATAGAATCCACCTCACCGATGCCCAATGTTCTTTACCCGTATTAGAGAGAAACCGACTCACCACACCAACAGCGTGAGCAATATTCGGCCTAGTACAAACCATGGCGTACATCAAAGAACTAACTGTTGAAGCATAAGGAATTTTCTGCATCTCTTCCTTGTCTTTCTCACTTGTAGGACATTGATTCGAACTACGCTTTAAGTGACCTGTAAGTGGACAACCAACTGACTTTGCTTTATCCATGTTGAACGTCTCAAGAACTTTTTCAATGTAGTTTTCTTGAGACAACCAAATTAGCCCCTTTTTGCAATCACGAATAATTTTCATATCAAGTATTTGCTTTGTCGGCCCCAAATCTTTCATAGCAAAAGACTTGCTCAACTTCAATTTCAACTTGTTAATCATAGTGTAATCTTGACCCACAATTAACATGTCATCAACATAAAGCGAAAGAATAATAAATTTACCATCAGGAAAATTTTTCACAAACATACAATGGTCCGAAGTGGTTTTAAAAAAACCATTATTCATCATGAAAGAGTCAAATTTTTTGTACTATTGCCGCGGGGCTTGCTTGAGGCCATACAAACTTTTCTTCAATTTGCAAACAAATTTCTCCTTCCCTTTCTCTACAAAACCTTCCGGTTGCTCTATGTAAATTTCTTCTTCACGGTCATCATGAAGAAATGTGGTCTTCACATCAAGTTGCTTAACATCAAGGTTCATACTTGCAGCCATGCTAAGTACAACCCGAATAGAAGACATCTTCACAACCGGCGAGAAAATCTCATCAAAGTCAATACATTTTTTTTGCCCAAACCCTTTCACAACAAGACGTGCTTTGTACCTTAGATTCTTGCCATCATTCTTCAATTTGAAAACCCACTTATTTTTCAGAATTTTCTTCCCCTTAGGCAACTTCACTAAATCATAAGTGTGATTTTCAAGTAAGGAATTCGAAAATCTCATCAAAGTCAATACATTTTTTTGCCCAAACCCTTTCACAACAAGACGTGCTTTGTACCTTAGATTCTTGCCATCATTCTTCAATTTGAAAACCCACTTATTTTTCAGAATTTTCTTCCCCTTAGGCAACTTCACTAAATCATAAGTGTGATTTTCAAGTAAGGAATTCATCTCTACTTCCATTGTCTTTTTCCAATCATCTTTCTTTGCATGCTCAATTGCTTCTTGGTAGCTCTCAGGCTCCCCTTGATCAGAAATCAACACAAATTCATTGGGAGGATACTTTCTCAAAGGTTGCCAGTCCCTTGTAGATTTTCTCAACCAAAGTTGTGGTGGCGGTTCTTAAGTTAGATGCTCCTTCTCAATTTCGGGCTATCCTTCATTTGGAGTTGCATCATTATCTACATCTTCAAGAGGTGGCTACACAGTTCCCTCATTTTCATTATCCACTGAAGATGAAGGAGATGGATCAATGTCAATGAGATCACTAGTTTTTGGCTCTGGTTGATCACCTTTGCCAAAGTCTTCAATTATTTGGTCTTTAAGAAATACAACATCATGGCTTCGAATGACTTTCTTGTCAACCGGATCCCACAATCTATAACCAAATTCATCACGCCCATAGCCAAGAAAAATGCATTGCCTTGACTTACTATCAAGCTTGGACCTTTCATCCTTTGGAATCTGAACAAAGGCTTTACAACCAAAGACTCTCATGTGCTCATAAGACATATTTTTTCCGATCCAAATTCTTTCAGGAACATCACCATTCAAAGGATAGGATGGAGACAAATTGATCACATCAACTATTGTCCTCATTGCCTCGCCCCAGAAGGATCTTGGCAATTTAGCATGTGAAAGTAGACACCCTGTTCTTTCCACAATGGTAAAGTTCATCCTCTTGGTAACGCCATTTTGTTGAGGAGTCTTCTTAACTGTCTTTTGGTGCCAAATACCTTGGCTGCAACAATACTCATCAAATGACCCAATGTATTCACCACCATTGTCTGATCGGATGCATTTCAATTTCTGCTTTGTTTCTCTTTCAACCATGGCCTGAAAATGCTTAAATACATCTAGAACTTGATCTTTCATTTTTAGTATAAAAACCCAAACTTTCCTTGAATAATCATCAATGAAAGTAACAAAATAAAGTGCACCACTATGTGTTCTAACTTTTAAAGGACCATAAACATCTGAATGAATCAACTCCAAAACGTTTTCTTTTCTAGAAGCAACATTTTTATGAAAAGAAACTCAATGTTGTTTACCCGCCAAACAATGAACACAAGTTTTAAGATGTGTACCTTTCAAACTGGGTAGAAGCGCTTTCTTGAACAAAACTTGTAGCCCTTTTTCACTCATGTGCCCAAGCCATTTGTGCCATAATTCGGTAGAAGTATCATCTTCAAGTGTATTGATAACACCTTTACAAATTTTTCCTTACATCGAATAAAGTGTATGAGTCTTCTTGCACTTAGCCACCCATAAAGAACCCTTTGTGAGCTTTCATATTCCATCACCAAATTTGTTGTTGAAGCCTTCATTATCTAGTTTCCCGGTAGAGATCAAATTGAGGCGAATGTCGGGAACATGCCTCACATCTTTAAGAAACAACTTGCAGCCTAAATTCGTTTCCAAGAAAACATCACCCATGCCAATAATCTTAGACAAACCTTCATTACCCATTCGAACACAACCGTAATCTCCTTTGGTGTAGGTAGTGAAGAAATCAACTCGAGAAGTCACATGAAAAGAAGCACCAAAATCAATCACCCAATTGCTCTCTTGGCCCACAAAATGGATACAATCATCTTCACAAACGACCATGAGATCATCAGTAGTAATCGCCGTTGTGTATTCTTGCTTCTTATCTAAACTTTTGTCACGCCTTTTCTCTTTGTTTTTGAGCTTTCGACATTCTCGCTTCATGTGCCCTTTCTCATGGCAATAATGACACTCAATGTCTTTATTTGAAAAAGAAACATCTCTTGATTTGTCATGGCTTTGATCACGACCATGAGGAGTCTTAGTCCTCCCCCTTGTTTTGCTTCGGCCTCTCATAACAAATGCTTCTGAATGAGAAGAACCCATTGATTTTCTTCTAGTTTCTTTATTCAACAAGCTACTAGTGACTTGTTTCATTGTGATAACTCCATTGGGTGCCGAATTACTAACTATCACAACCAAAGTCTTCCAACTTTCGGGTAAAGAACTAAGTAGCATCAAAGCCTACAACTCATCATCAAAAACAATTTTCATAGAAGCAAGTTAGTTAACAATACTCGTTATTTCATTCAAATGTTTCAAAATGCGATTGCAATCTTTATATTTTAAATTAACCAACTTGTGAAACAAAAAAGTTTTATTTGTGACTGATTTTCTATCATAAAGACCTTCTAATATTTTCCATAAATCATGTGCCGAAGTTTTAGTAGCAACATGATAAAACACACTGTCATCAATTCATTGACGGATAACACTAACGGTTTTTCGATTAAGGCTATTCCATTCATTAACTTTCATACCATTAGGTTTGCCACTATCACCCTCAATGGGTCCATAAAAATCTTTACAAAATAATAGATCCTTCATTTTAGTTTTCCAAGTTACCCAATTGTTTCCATTGAAGCTAGACATATGACCCACATTCCCTTCCGTTGATTTGCAGAAATAAATAAACCCAAATAAACTGTAAGCTCTAATACCAGTTGTTAGGGAAAATAGATGATTTCCCACAAGTAAATCAATCAATGGGAATAAAAACTAATGAGAAAAAATTAAATCAACAATGACACAAAATTTTTAAGTGGTTCCATCAATGTGAGGAACGTCCACGGCATCGAAATCCAATTTCACTATCAACCAAAGAGTTTTCAAACGATTACAAATGAGACACGAATGGTCTCACAAAACCACCCTTAGGTGAATTTCAAATAATCACAAATAATCAAGAGGAAAGACCTCACCAAATAGATGAACAAAAGTCTTCAAAACTAGAGTTAAAGAAGACCCAAAACAACTTCCCCCAAACCAGTCGAAAAGGGACCAAAGCTTTATAGCAACCACCAATGGAAAATATCCACCGAACATAGAGAATGAAGCAATTACTATGGATGTAGCATAAACCAAGAACCACTGAATTGATTTTCAATGTTGTAACTGCCGCACAGACTTTAGAAAAACACAACAATATATATCTATACATTATTAAATCTTAGGCTTTTTTTTTTATTTATGAAAACCCTACTTACCACCAAAAAAATTATTATAATAAACCAATTGGGTCCCATACTTCAATAAGGAGGTATACCCAACATCAATTGAATAGAAGAGAGAGTATAAAGAGAGAGAGAGAGATCGATACGGTGATGAGGTTTGAGACCAGCCGTGGCCATACTCTTCGCAAAAGCTTGTCGGTACTTTGACATGTCATTGAGTCGTGTTGTCAACTGGAACAAATGCAGAGTAACTGATTGATGGGTGCATTGGACGGATTTAGAGGAAGACGATTCGATGGTTCAAAATAATGATGGGGCTTTTGATTTTGCTTTTGCTCTTGTTTCTCACTACAGAAAGAGCAACAATGGTGGAGCAAGGGTTGTGTGGTCAGTCACTCTCTCTCTCTCTCTCTCTCTCTCTCTCTCTTTTCTATGTGCCTTTTGATGAACCCTGGTTCCTTTTGATTATAAAAAGCCCAAGAGTTGATGTATTTTGATTTTCTTTTTTAATACGTGCTTTAGTGTTTGGTGCCTGAAGTTTTTTTTAACTTTGGCGCCTATTTTTTTCCAGTCATACTATTCATGACATAAATTGTACATCATAAAGGTGAAATATATTTAATTAATGACTGACATACGTGTGTTGTGTATAGTTAATGTATGAACGGCATGCCATGTGCATGTCATAGAAAACTTTATTATTTACAGCTAACATTGCAAGCCGCAAAAAAATTATTATTATTAGCATTCACGACCTATGCAATAGATACGTCGTGGTTGGAAAATTATTTACGACATACAAAAAAAGCAAGTTGTAAAAGTGAGAAACCACAGCTTGCATTTACTGTATGTCGTTGATGTAAAGTTATAAAAACTCAATTTTGTTGTAGTTAGATATTCAAAGTTTTCCATTTGAAGAAGAAATTTATTCCTAGTTACTGTAATACCTATGAATTTCATGGCACAATATATGCACAAGTAAATAGTATATTGTTAGACAGAAATTTGATCATATTATTTTAATATATAGAAGAATATATGCTATCAAGTATGTTTACACACAAAATATAGTTGTTTAAGATAAATATGGTTGTCCAAATGATTTACCAAAAGCTAGACCAAATTTGACTGATGACACACAAAGTTGTTAGCTTGTAGATTTGTGATTTGTTCCCTGTTTAATTGAAACATTTCATTCAAGACTAACAATAAGATTTTGATTGTTTTCAATTTGTGCGACTTACAGTTTCGTTCTATTCAACTCAACTCAACAAGCCTTTTGTCCCAAAGTTTTGATCTATTGCAAACTAATTTAATTGATCTAGCAAATTTTAAAAATCTGGGTCAAATCCTTGCTTAATTTTAGTGGCTCGCGCAAACACACATCGAATCCCTACTTTAATGTTTTTTACTTGTCTAAATACCTTAATATTTGTTTTACTAAAGAATACTAGATTGACCCAGTAATGTTAACTTCCATTTAAGAGAAAAACTATGTACTGACTTGTTGAAGCCTTTTTGGATTAATGCTCTTGATGGTTGATATTTACTTTTGTTGTTAATATGACTATTATGAAGTGATTAACATAATTTTCAGTTGAAGGCATAACGGGTGGGAGTGGGAGAGGGAGTGGGGGACGGGAGACAGAGAGAATGGGTGGGAAAGGCTACAACCTTTTGTTTGGATAATAAATGGAGGGAAAAGGCGAAGAAGAGTAATATTGTTTCAAAAACAAGGGAAAATTTATCATTTTGGAGGGTATGGTTAGAACTCAAATCTATGATCTATGCACAATCCAAATGAATTGAAGAAGGTATGGTTGGAACTCACTTTTAACTAGAAGTAGGGGCAAAATTGGCCCCTCTAAAACTTCCTAATTTTGAAGGCGAACAAAAGTTGTAGTCATAGGGATTTGGCAATCCCTCCCAATCCTTTCCCCTTTTATTTGTTAAACACCCAAACAAAGGGGAAGTCATGAATTTTTCTTCACTTTCCAAACATTGTGTTGAGCTATAGCCAGGCTTATCATGATGGTAATGTGGGTAGTTGATTTTGTGTTACATTCCATATTTTATAATCATTTCTTATACTAATCATGGCTTGAGTTGCTGATCACAGTGACACAATTACATCAACAATGATCAAATAATAGAGAGATAGATAAAGACACTTTAGAATTGATGAAGTACATTAATGTGTGGTGCAATGTAAATTTCCTTATCTACTCTTCCCAATTGAGGTAAAAAACATCCACAAAGCCAAGCATGGAAGTGACTATGGCGTCTATGACACTGAATGAAGGTACACATTCTACGTGTGTAAATATCTTCACTTAAGCTAGGGGAAATATAGTAGCTAAACCCCTTGGAGGACTAATTCTTTAAAATTAAACTGATGATTTTGGTTGGTATGGACTTTTTTTTCCTGCTATTCTAATGTCAGTGGCCTCAATGATCTATTGGTTTTTATAATTTTTTCAGCTATGCCCAAGAAAAAGATATCTAGAACAAGGGAACGAAATTAGAAGATTAAGTATATGATTAAACTTTGTCTAGGAAATTAACTATATCTATAGATGGTATGCATAACTACGAATTTCGTAGTTAATTTTGTTACTCTTTTTGATATGGAGTTAAATTTTGATAGGTAAACTTTTAGGCTAAGTGGTGTTTTCATGCTAGGTTATGCCTGCCAATCTGCGTTTAATAACTCACAAGGCTTATTACCTTTCGTTTCTTGAACTACGTATGATTTAGAAAGTGGGATATCATGTTGGGTATACCTCCTTATTGGAGTGTGGGACCCAATTAGTTTACTAAAAGAGTTTTAATTTGGTTTGGTTTAGGTATAATATATTTTTATATATTATATTTAATTTATGGAGATCCAATCCAATTTGGAAACAACTAAGGTTTGATAATAAACCCTAGATTCACAATATTGTTTTTCCTGAAGAAAAAGTGGGCGGCTGCTATAGACACAAAAATTTGATTATTCGGTGACTTTGGTTTTTGTGGGTGAGCAGCAGGTTTTGATCAAATCTTTTGGTGGGTTTGGTTTTGGGCAACACCATAGAACTTTGGAAAAGTTTAATTGGTTCTTTGCTTCGTTTTTGGTGTTGACTTGGTTCGTTATTTTGGATCTTCTACAACTCTGATTCTGAAGATTTTTGTTCATCTATTTGGTGAGGTCTTTCCTCTTGTTTATTTGTGATTATTTGGAATTCACCTAAGGGTGGTTTTGCGAGACCATTAGTGTCTCGTTTGTAATCGTTTGGAACTTATTTGGTTGATAGTGGAATCGGATTTCGATCCCGTGGACGTACCTCACATTGAGGGAACCACGTAAAAATTCTTGTGTTGCCTTTGATTTAATTTTTCCGCATTAGTTTTTATTCCCATTGATTGATTTACTTGTGGGGAATCACATATTTTCCCTAACATATCATTGTGTTAATGTGTTGAGTTAATTTCGATCTCTCTTTGCGTAACCTTCGATTATTAAATAAAGTTTTTTTTGGCTTTTCATTGTTTTCGTAAATTAGAGCTGAAGGAAAATCTGAACTCAATTGTTCCAATATTTTGCCTTGGAAAGCCAAGGCTTGGTTGGAACTAACATCTGGACTAAGAGGCAAAGGCACTAAAATAAGGACCAAACTTGCCTAAAATGTACCCCAGAGATGAAAAAGAAAAGAAAAAAAAAGTAAATTGTTAATTTGATCCACTGGCCCAAGCACTGAATTTAGAATTGTAGTCGATTTTATTGGATCTTTTAGTTTTATCTTATCTTTTCTCATTTCTTTAGCATTTAAAATGAAGTTTATGAAACTTGGATCGAAGCTTGATTCATTTCAGACTGATGGGGACAACATTAGGTCAGTATGAGAACCATTTTTCATTAATCCTAGTTACGGTTTTCATTTTTTTGCATGAATTATATTTTTTGGTTGTGTTATTGCTTCTATTTCTTTGTCTAAAGCAATGATTTACTTCCATGGCATTCGATACAACCAGTTATCGCAATTTCTTGAGCAACCTAATGATCAAAATATCACATTCTCTTCTAATACAACTTTGTAGTATAGTTTACTAATTTTTCTTTACTTTACTGTGACAAAGTCTCTGTAATGAAATCAAACAAACTGTAGCAGCTTTCATTTGATGGCAATGGAGTTGATGAGTGCACATGGGAATACTTGCTTCTTTCAAGCTTTTATAATATATTGTTTTGTCTTGATATATAACTACCTTTTAGATGGAAAGACATTTCACAAAGTTTAAAAAAAAATTAATTAAAAGATAGAATACTTGCAGCTTATATTAAAGCTCATGGAGAAGGCAAATGGGGAAACCTCCCAAAGAGAGCTGGAACTTTTTTTTTTTTTTTCCTTCTCTTATCTTTATGTTTTTTTTACTCATTCTTCAATTATTGTTTCACTTAGATCTCTGCTTTTGCTCCTTCTTTTTTTATTTTTTTTATTTTAATAAATGCAGGTTTGAAGCAAAGTGGCAAGAGTTGAAAGCTTAAATGGTTGAATTATCTTAGACTAGATACCAAAAGAGGTAACATATCCCCACTACAACAAAACAACATTTTTAATAACATTCTTCTTAAAATGTTATCAAATATAATGCATTTAGCATCAGATGACATGAGTGTTTTTTTTTTTTTTTCCAATGAATTCATATTTTATTGGCAACAGGTTTAGTTGCTCAAGTTATTGCCGTGGGTTTAGGTGCCTTAGTAAATACATTGGTGTGATAGGAGCAAGTGGATTTGCTGCAACTGTAACTACTATAAGAACGGTTGTCGATAGTTTTAGATAATCTCTGAATAGTTTTGGATATTTTTGAAAACTTAGATATGCATAGTTTTGGATGGTTTAAACTTTTTGGACTGTTTAGAACTTAAGGATATAATATTCGAATATTTGGAATGTATAGACAATTGTTGAATGTTTATAATTTATAGATATAGTTTCTGTTTGATCCTTTAAACAATATTTTGGTGGTTGATTGATGTTTTGTGAGGCTTGTTTGTAATGTTTGTTAGATTGTACAAAATTAGTCAAATAGAACCTGCTGAATTTATAAAAAAAAACTTCATATTCTACAGGAGGCATAATAAGTCGTTGTATTACATATTTTATGATGAGTAAGGAGAGTTGTGATTTGTCCCAAATATTAACGGCATGTAAAAATAGTTGTAAAAAAATCAAATACGACACACAAGATTTGCTGTTAAAGGGTTTTTAACGGTGTGCAAAAATAGTTGTAGAGAAATCAGACATGACTCACAAGATCCGCTGTTAAAGGGCTTTTTACGGGGTACTACCGCATGCCGTTGAAAGTGAACAACTTTCCATGACTGGTTATAATATGACGTTACCTTACGCGTCGTAAAATCGTATCCATGAGGATTGGTGTGGATAGTGATTCTATCTTGGACCCTATCGGTCCTTTATTGTTGTATGTGATTGCGTTGGGTGTGTATATTGTTTTGCGAAAGGGAGACATGGGTTTAGCCTCAAGAAGTCTACTTTAAACTTAAGAGGGTGTGAGGGGTGGTAGGACACCATATGAGAGTGCTTGGTGTTGGAGTATTGCTGTGTTGGTGCTAAGTGAGAAGGCGGTTAAACAGATGTTGTGTTTGAGTCTAATGGGTTGATGTAGGGTAAGGTGTTGTTTTTACCAAACCAAGAAATGGGTTCAGTGAACTGATGTCTTTAGTGCACCTTTAAAATAAGTTGGTAGTGTTGGTGTTTGGGGTAGTTAACAGTGGTTGACATGAAGGTGACTTAGTCTCTTTTATGGTAAATTCTTACTAACCTATTGAGGGTAGTTATTTCAGTTTCGTGGTGGTTATCATAATTATAGGTTCACATCTTATTTGGATTGGCGGTGTACAGGAGTGTGTTTAGGTGGTTTGTTGTGTGTTTCTGGTACTGAAGGTAGGTTCATTTTGCAAGTTTTGTCCATGGAATAAGAGTATTTTATATTAATACGATGAGGGTTGTGAACCCGGGATGTTGATTCCTTGTCTGATTAGAATTGGGAGATATAGTATTTCATACTAGGGCAGTTCATTGTATAGGTGTCTCTTGAATTGGATGGTAGTGAAGCATTAAGAGAGTTAAGGGAAGTTTTGGAGGTACCTATAGGAGTCGAGAATGTGTTAGAGTGACCTTTTGTCCTAGGTTGACAGGATCCTTCGTTAGCTTTAGATTGGTTGTAATTACTCTCATTCATGAATAGTTAAGTTTGGGAAGTATGACTTTTAGACTCACGAGGTGAAGTTTCTGGGAGATGTTGTATTCGAGGGCAGGTGGGAAATGGAGTTAGTGGATGGAAAAGGGTTCAAGTGTGTTGTTAACGAGGGAGTCAATGTAGTGACCGCTATCTGGGTGAGAATTCTGTAAGTGATGTTGCAAACTTTGTCTTTTCTTGGTATTCTCATGAAGCTGGGCGAGTTAATCCTTAGGTGTTTTTAATCTTGTGTATATCTTAAGATCATTGTTCAGAGTGTTATCCGAGTATGCATTTTGATATGTGTTATCATTCCCTAGATGGGGGTGATTATGGTAGCTTGTTTTGCTAAAGAGAGTGTAGTAATAGGTGGTTAGCGGATGTCATAGTTGTGGTAATGCAATGGGACTTTCGAGTGATTTTCTACTGTTGTTTAACTTCTTATTGTCATATTTGGCATGTTCTATTTATATGTCGTAATAGGATTACAATTCTATTTCCTGAAATGGTTATATCATTGGTTGGATGACAGTTAAGAACTAAAACATTTCTTGTTAGGAATTTGGTTGTTTCGAAGTGGTGGTGAGTTTTTGGTGTTGCACCTAAAGTAAAAAGGAGCTTTTGGTTTTATGGGCAGGTAGCCTGAGGTTGGTCTCGGGAGTTGTCTTGTCAATGTTATGGTTTGAGTTGTGGCCTAACAGTGGTGTCGTTTTTGGTGGTAAACAAAATAATCATGAACAAAGGTTTATAATAGATTCTTTCATTTTATTTAGTTAAAAAAAAAGAAAAAGGGTTTTGAAGGGATGATAGGTTTTGGTTGTTTTTAATTCCGAGATTTTGGTGTATCTGTTGTAACAATCCTTGTTTATATAATAAAAGTCGTCACGTAGAATTCATGGAAGGTGCTAGGCAAGATTTTATTATCTTTTGTGTGGTCATGTTTCCTAGCATGGTTGGGTTAATGTGGGTTAGAATTTCGCCTTTTGAGAGGTTTTGCTTTGGGAATATCTATGTCGTCATGTGAAGGGAAAGATGAAGATTTTGGGTGAATAGAGCATTTGGGGTGATTTTATGAGTTGAGGCGCTTTTGAGTTTGAAATAACCAAGTGTGATATGTGTTTGAATTTCCTTACTTGAAGCGTTATTTGTACCTTGTTACGTGTTAGCGTCGTAAGTAATTTTTGTGAGTTTCCTTGCGTGATTATAACTTGCATTTCTTTTATTTTTATCGCATTACTGTTGAGAAGGAGGTGGTCATGGCTGATTATTTTATGTGTTGTGGCTTTTGGGGAGCATTTTTGTAGTTGTGATTGTGTATGTTGGTGTTGAGACGCTATTTAAATTTCGGGGATGAAATTCCTTAATGAAGAAAGGTCATAACGATTTTAGTTTAGACTCGACCCGTTTATTGTTTTGGATCTGAGATTCCTTGTCACGAATGGTTGTTCATATCTTTATTCATTCTATTCCTTGTTGAGTTTGGCTGTTGGAGTGTCATTTTTGCATTTAGAACAGGTTGGGAGTTAGTTTTTCAAAAGAGTTGCTGCCCAGAATTTGGCTTGTTCGCTCAAGCGAATTTTCTTGCGTTCGAGCAATCCTTGAGATCTTCCAGTATTTTTGCAGAAGCAAAAATACAGGGAGTGTGGTATTCTTCGCTTGAGCAGTGTTTCTTGTGCTCGAGCGGTCTTGGCTCAAGTGATTTTTCTTGTGCTCAAGCAGTTGGCTGATGTCTGCAAAACTTCTGGGAGGGTGTCATTGTGCGCTCGAGCGATCACTCTGTTCGCTCGAGCGGCCTCTCCTATTGTGTTTGTTCACTCGAGCGGTGTTTTGTTCGCTTGAGCGGCTTTCGCGTTTATCAATCCGTAAAAGTCACTTTTTAGATCACTTTTTCATTTCTCTCTCTTTCTCTCTCGAAACATTTCAAAAACCTAGACTACTCTCTCTTTCTCTCTCTCTCTCTAAAATTCATCTTTAGATCTCAAAATGCACCATCATCCTTTGATCTCTACACCATTGTCCATTGGAGGAAAAGATAGGTACGTCAAGAGCTTCGTTTTAATCTAAAAAGTTTATGTTTTTGTCAACGTTGGGTTCTGGGGCTTTTGGGCTTTCTTCTCATCCGGAGTTGAGGTAGGGATTTTCTTAACGGTGTGCATGTTGTTTAACTTCGTTATATGTTATTTTTGTTGGTTATGGGTTTTCAAAAAAGTAGTTTTGGATATATATCTATTGATGCAAAAATTTGGGAAAAAGACTTGTTTTCGGTTAATGTTTGGGATTGGTAACCTAGTGGTTGTTGTGTTATGAATTTTTGAAGAAAAACTTAGTTTTTAATGGGTTAGGTTAATAAAAAACTAGGGTTTTGAGTGTTTTTATGGGAAAAGATGGAATTGGAATGGTTGTAGGATTTTGGTTGAAATGAGGTTTGGTTGGGAAATGTTTTTGAATTATTAGAAAGTATCGAGTATTGTTTACTCTTTCGAAATGGTTTTGTTGGAAACAATATGAATGATTTGGGGAAAATTGTATATTTTCGGCTGAGATTCACAAGACTCATATGGAGTCTGAATGTTGTTTTGGGAATCACGAGATTTTGTACAAATCGTTGGGATTCCAGTTTGGTTATGGTTTTTTTTGGAATATTATTATTATTGTTGTCTTTGCATTAGAGATAATTGTTTTGGCAACCGGTGGAGGGTAGTATTGATTGTTGTACAAATCGCATGTGGATTAGGGAATGGAAATGTTTACAAATCATACATCGCATTGTGTATATCATGGATTTGTAACTGGAGATTTCATGTTTCGGAAAACGTGTTGTTGTTTTAAGATGCATGTATTGTATTACCGGAAAGGTCAATAAAATGGTGAAGCCGTAAGGGGGTGTTAAAGCATAATTAATTTGGCCTGTGTGTCCATGGTGTAAGTCCTAAACCTGCGCGGTAGGTGTCAAGCCTTTCGGTTTGTACTGGACAAATGACATAGTGACTTGTATAGTTACTATTATGAACACTAGCCCTGGAGATTTATTCAATACATTTAGCACTTGATTGTTTCGAAGGAATGTTGTTGATTTGGAAAGATGCTTTGGAAATCTCGCATTACATTGATTCAAAAGGGGAAAAATGCGTGCTTTCTCATGACATTTCATGTGCATACATCTTATGACATTGTTAAGCTTCATACATGTCTTTAAGTTTATTTCTACTGGGTTTTATGCTCACTTTACAAGGGAAACCACTTTCAGGTGTCATGGCATGCCTCCGTCAAGGCGATGAGTTGGGAGGATCTTGGAGCTTGAGTCTCGTAATTATTGTTTCCTTATTTATTTGATTGTAATTTAAGCCATGAGTTTCTTTGTATTGAGTTGTGACTCATTTGTTGTAACTGGGTAAGGTCCTAGAAATTTGTAACCTTTAAGGCATTAATTTGTAATAGTTTAGTTTTATTCACTATAATATGAATTATTGTTGTAGAACTGAAGGTATGCATTGAGGCATATATTGGAAAGGATGTTGTATAGTCATATTGTTGAGGTGTACTGCATGTTTAGTGATATTATAACGGAGTAGAATGTCTAATTATTTTTGGGGTGTTACATTCCAATTGTCGTACTCGACTCTGTTGCTGAAAAATGGTTAAACAACATGGGATGAAAATGAGGTCTACTAGGGATCTACAGTGATTCTCAACAATAATCATCAATCGATAAATGTGATCATGAATGCTATCAAATGATACATATACAAATAATATGTCCTTTTATATTTAAAATAGATTTCATATATAGATACTCTTTTCACCAAATCCCACTTGACATTGTATAGAGATCTCCTTTGTTAACTCTTTATCACATCAAAATTCATTCGAACAATTTCCATAAACCATATTTCCTTAGATAAAGGTTTTAAGTCAACTAATCAGTTACTACTTCTAATTCATATTTCACACTCATTTATTATGCCATAACTCGTCACCTTACCAATACACGCAAAACACCAAACACATACACACCACAACAAATTTTGCAAAATTGGACTATAAGAGCCAACTCATTGACAACATATTCCACATTACCTGCTTCAAATTTACATCTAACAGTTTTCATAATTACCTAACGGGATTATCACAAAATTTTCAATGAGCATCCACATGCCAACAACCGGCTTCACTAAGCCATACCAACAAACCACACGCTTTTCCGGGTGCTACTCCGGAAGGAAGGCAAAACCTCTGTCAAGCGCTACGCTTTACCAGTCACAAGCCAGAAGGAACGCGGAACCTCCACATATATCAACAGACCACACGTTTTTCCGGGCGTTATTTCAGAAGGAATACGGAACCTCTATTTAGTGCTACCCTTTACCGGTCATGAGCCGAAAGGAAACAAACCCTTATTCCAACATTACAATCTATCAATTCATCATGTCACTCATTATTACAACTCATAGATTAAACCAATAACATAATTCCATGATAAGGGCAAAAGTTCATCTTTAGAAATGATTACAATTTATTTCCCACATGTAGACGTGCCCCGAGGGCCTCATGCTTCTATAGTTCGGACTCAAATGTCACGGTTCTGAATCTAATCCCGTAAAGTGCAATGCGAGACCGATAAATCACCAAAGAGTCCAAATTCGGCAAATCATTTTGGAAAACTGATTTTTAAGAAAGAAGTGCCAAACATGGACTGCTTTTACAGATACAGAGTCGCCACCTAAATATTTTATTTTGGAAGAATTCAGGAAACCCTGACTCGTTGCCTAAGGCCACGTGTCTGTCATCACCAAAGTTGCCTCGGCTCGGGAACTTGGGTATGATTGGGGAAGGTCAGCTATGAGCACCGCCGCTCGCCCGATCAAAGATCGGCCACTACTAAACATGATATCTCGTTTTTTGAAAACACATGCGTTCTTATCCCGGTTATTAGCCTAAAATTACTATGTGATGCGCACAACACACAAGTATAGACTAGATCGCCTAAGTTGGAACAAAGCATCGCATATCCGTTTGTTTGGAAATGGTTTGAAGTTTGCTACTCGCAAGTAGGCTAAAACACGGATTTCAATGAATTGTCACAATTCAAGTAATCCAACCTTCACCCATAAGCATTCAGGCAGTTATATCATATAAGCACCTAGCCTCATGGCAAGCATGCTGTCATGTTAACACTCACGTACATGCAAGATGCTAAAGCATAAACACTCACAATGTACTCCGAGCCACAACAAAGAACATGTTAGTAATCAAATGTATGATCCAAGTCCATGTTAAGATGGCTAATGCATTACATACAAAATGCAACTAGAATAGGCTCGGCTAGTCTAAAATGGCATGTGAGATGCGACAATTCGATATATGTATTCAACTTAGAATTGAAATACAATGCAGTTAATATGATGCGGCGAGCCCGGTGCATGCAATACAGATGAATGATGCAAGCATGCATAGCATAAGAATGCTAATTGAAACGTGCCCTACAACTAACCATCGTAAGCGGTTAAGTAAAAGGGAGAAACAAGTGGAGGTTAGAAGACATGCATCACACACACGCACGCTTATTACACAATTGCGCCCTCTCGATGGAGGGACCGAAAGAATAATACAAATTACATAATTAACTAACTAACAAGCTAATTAATTATTACACAACACTTAACTAATTAAGAAAATCAATTAAGCTATGAAAACAGTAAAAACAACCTTAGGAAGAGGGATGCATGCGTGCTCGGACCGCTTCGCTCGGAAATCCATCGCCATGTCACATGTTGCCTTTGTTTATACTGCTTTGTACCTCTGAAAACTGTGCCAACTTCTGTGACACTTCTGAACCACCATGGGGACTTTCTGAGAGTCCATCGGCTAAGAGATAGGGCCATTGGCCATGGGAAATTGGTCATCGACCAAATGTAGAGCTATCGGCCAACAATGCTTAGCCGACCGGCACTGAAGATGGCCAACCGGCCATATCTTCTTGCAGAATGCTGTGTTGCTGCAGCAGAGGACAAACAGAGCATGGCAATGCATTTGCAAGACAATGTTTGCACGACCACTCTCCCTATCATGTTATGAACTCCAGCGAGTATAGTCCTCGACCCTCGGACCACCAATCATGCATTTCAATGCATGATGGCCAAAGGAGACGAATGTGCAATTTATATCAAATGAAATGCACATAAACACATAAGGGGCCCCAGCCTCTATCATGGTTGATCAAGAGGCAAGGGATACAATCATGCAAGCAAAACTAATGCAACATGAAGCATGTTAATGACAATGCCATACAAGGCTAATGGTGACAAGCATGCCAAATGCAATGTAACCTAAACAAGTATGCAAGATGCAACATGAACATTCAAGCATGCAAGGCATGCAAAGGTGGACAAGTATGCAACAACATACAAAATGAGACAAGCATGTGACAACATGATAAAGGGATAAGCATGCAACAAGCATGCAACATACTAGCATGCAACAACATGCAAAGGATGGACTTAAACCAAAATGGACAGCTCTCAAATAGGCCCAAATTAGTGGCCAAAATTCTATGGAAATGAGGACAAGAGCTCACACAAACAAGCATGCTAATTGTCCTAAAGACTAAGACATTGTAGAGAAACTTTTGAGAATACTTAAAAGGAATGAAAAACATGCAAATGTAACAATATTACATGCTCTGAAATAGGATATGAGTGATGCCAAATCACATAAACAAATTATAATCATAGCATGTACAAGGCTTAAAGCCTAAGACTAGTGAAGGGATTTGAACCAAAACTACACGAAGCAAAGAGCATATGGAAAGCATAACCCAAAACAGTCCTAAAGCATGGCAAAGTAAGCCTAAAACATGCAATGACCAAAGCCAAAACAAGTTAAAACAAAGGGGGAAAAACATGAGACATGCAAGACTACCGAAGAGGTGTTACATTACACTTAAGACAACCAAACATGGCATGTTTTAAGTCAATGAAAATGGAGATATGGCGTGCTAAAATGAGCCCAAAAACCCACTTAGATGGCATCCCAAATGCCTAGTGGCGTACATGATGACACATTCATGAGGCATAACATACCGACTCTTTAAAGCATTAAAGAAGTTACAAGTGTAAGCATATGAGCATACTATATGGACTGAAATAGCATAAAAATCATGTTATAATCATATTCAAATTAAGGACCAATTAGCATATTACGGAACAGGGGTATCACAGTAGCTATACAAAACAATGCAAGCATGACTAAGACAAGGCAAAACAGAGCTTTAGCATGGTAAAACAAGGCTAAAAGGTTCATGGAGTTAAGCCAAAATCATGCTAGAATGGCATGTTACAACATGATGCATGTTGAGGCAAACAAGAGGATTGTAAGGCAAGTATATGAAGCATATAAAAGGCCATCAAACCAACTTGAAACAGAGGTATATTATGGCAAAACAAAGCCTAATACACACTGAAATAAAGCTAAAACAAGCTAGGCATACAAGCCATCAACATAAGCCATTTATGCAAGCATTCAAGAGAACAAGGAGAGGGGATGACCCTCTCCTATTTGAGACCTTAAAACACCATCCCCACCACTGAAATCCAGAGGGATTTCAGTGGTGAGAAGGACTAAACAAGGTGATCTCAAAGCTTAAAAATAAAGCACATGAACAAGGCCAAACAAGGCCTGGGGGGGGGGGGGGGGGGACAACCCCAAACACAAAAATGACCTTAAACAAAGGTCTTAAGCACTAAAAATCAGAACTTTTATCAGTTATAATCTAAGCTTAAAAAAATAAGCAAGAAGGGCTAAAAGCTTAAACAATAATGGGGTATCTAAAGCAAGGAACTCACCCTTGTAGAACCTCTTCAAGAACAAAGCTCCAGCAGGTTTTCTGAGTTCAAACCCACCCAAGAACACCAAAACCAACTCCTTAGTACCTCAGTAACAAAGAGAAGGTGTATTGCTAGGTGTTTGTGTGTTAAACTAAGACAATACTACTCTTTGAAGCACAACAATGGAGAAACAAGGCAAGATAGATACAAGGCTATATCTATCTTTTTTAAGACAATTTTTCTGAACCCTGGAGGAGGGAGGAGGGGCTCCCTCTTTATAGAAGTTCAAATTCTAAAGCTTCCAAGAGAAGCTAAGCAAAGGGCAAATCCCTCCATACACGTGTATGGAGGGGGTGAATTGTGAATGCCAGCTGCACTAGCTAGCACAAAATATCTGCATAAAGCAGATGAACAGGGTTCGGCCACCAAAAAATGGCCGATCGACCAACATGAGTGTCGGCCGACCAAATATAATGCCGATCGGCCAAAACTCTTGGCCGATGGTATGAAAAAGGGGCCAATGGCATCATGCCCTAGCTGGTGGGTTGAGGGGATGGCAAACAAGCCATCCTCTTCCCTTAGAAGCAAAAACACAAGTGTTTGGTCCACAACCAAGCATAAAACAGACAAGTTGAGAGATCTTGAGGCAAGGCGCGTAGCAGAGACCTCTGAGAACTCAAAACGAACACGAGCATAGATGATCATCGAGCGTTCAAACGATGACGTCCAAGTCTTGAGGACGGTCAAAAATGGGATGTCAACACCACGACATTCTTTACTTCTCAACATTAACACCAACTCCTTATATTCAATTATGCTACACAATTGGTTTCATACACTTCCCAAAATTTATTAATGTAATTTCTATTATCAATTCCTCCAACACCACCCTCATATACCATAATCATTCTCACAATAATTAATTATCATCATTTATACTCATCTTAACCAATCATAAACTTAATTTCAAGAATTTAAGGCCAATTGAAATAATTCATCATTTTAAAAATAAAATCCATAGCTAGGGTTTGACAAAAATTAGGGCTTTTTACTTTAAGGTGCAAAACCATGTCCCAATTGTTCAAAACTTCCTTAAGTCCCATAAATCATAAAGGTATCTCCCTTGATTTGGAAACCCTTACTTCATCTATATGCTTTTAAGAAAATCCCTCAACATGAGGTTATTTATGCAATACCAACATACCACTCATCTATCTATAAGAAAATATTGAAGAGAAGCAAAGAAATTTCTACCTCTAACAAGAAGAGGAAGAACCCTGAAATTCCAATGTCAATGAAAACACGATCCGCTCAGATTGATAGGAAGCCCTCGTCGTGCTCTTTGTTTTTATATAAGGAACATGGGTGAGAATCTTACTCTAAAGAGATGAAATCCACGCTTTTGTGAGCTGGGAACTCAAGAATGGTTGGGAGGAGAGAGGATATGTCACGCCCTGGATTCATAAGGTCCGTCATAGGTAAATAAACCCCTAAATAATAAATAAAAGACAGGAATAATATAAAGAAAAGTAACAACTCTCATGCATATGTATACAATATAGTCACACGATACATGCGTTTTTCGGATTTCATACATCCTAGATACAACATTTAAGTCAAATGGATGTTCTGTAACCAAAACATACAAAGATGTTATACATAGCAAGTTGAAACGCCTAGAGGCTTGCATCATATACCAAGGGTGTAACCCTTATAAGAATGACACGCGACCAAATAAATGAAACAAATGGCCCAAGGCCTACAAGAAATGGAACCCCTTACTCGCCTCCAAACACAACTCCAACAGTTGACATCCACATCCACAAACTACACTATATACATGAAAAACATTTTCAGCTACATAGGGCGAGCATAAAGCTCAGTAGAGAATATTTCAAAAACTAAATATGCTTCATCAACATAAATGATCATGATAAAAGACATATACAATATGCCCAAATGCATTTTCAAATCCATTTGATTTCTCAAGAAAATCCTTTCTTTCTTATTGCCAAAACCTTTCGTTTATTCAAAACGTTTTTTCGAGTTCAAAATATCTGTTTGAAATAAAAATTCATTTCCAAAACGAATCCAGGTATCTCAATACCAACCATCAAATACATTGCTAAATCAAATGCGAATACATCGCTAAACAACATCAAACACATTGCTAAAACCGTTTGAAAACATCCTTTTTCAAAACCAAAACAATAATAAATAAAATGGGTAAATCTCTAGGGCTAGTGTTCATAATAGTGTGCTATACAAGCCACTATGCCATTTTACCGGGATTATTCAAAGGGATTCGACACCTACCGTGAAGGTTTTAGGTCTTACACCATGGATACACATGCCGACTTAATTTTGCTTTAACACCCCCTTATAGTTTTACCACTTTATTTACCCTTTTCCAGTAGCACAATACATGTGATCAACATATTGTTTTCCAAAACGATGCAAATATTTTAAAACATAATACGAGAATTTTCAAAACCTCTTTCCAAAACATACGGTTTTAACTTCCAAAATCCATTACATGCTCCATGATATGAATGATTTCAGTTTACCTAATTCACATGCAATTTCTAACACATGACAATGCTATCCTCCACCGATAGCCAAAACAGTTATATCTAATATAATAATAAAAGATAACAATACGGATATTCAATCCAATATGTTTAAACTCACATTTCCAGAACATTTCCAAAAGAGTATTTAATACTCGGTGTTTCTAAATTTCATAACACTTTTCAAACCAACTCCATTTTCCAAAAACTCTAACCAATTCCCAAAACCAACATCATTTAGGGTTTTTCTACAAATTGGGACTTTTCCACTTTTAAAAATCCATATGCAATTTTGTATACCGAAAATAGCTGTAGTAGCAAAACTATATCCTAACAACCCCTAATTTCACAAAACCCTCAAGCCCAAAACATAATTTCCAAAATCAACCAAATGACTATAGAATATAAATAACAAAATACGCCACAAATAGACTACCAAACTCATATTGAGTTAAGGAAATAGACACTACATCTTGAAGAGAAGACAAGACAAGCTGAAAAAATTGATGGTGACAAAAAGATGATCTCTTAGATTAAAATGAAGCCCTCGCCGAACTCTACATTATGGTATATGGAACTAGGGGTAGAAAGTAGGTAAAACTAGATGAAACCCAAGCTCAAAGAGCTTAAAGGGTCGAAAATGGCAAAGAGGAGAGAGAGAGAGAAAAGATAGAACCAAAAAAAATACACATTTCTAGCTTTAGAAGCCTTTTATAGACAGACAGACCACGGGCGCGAAGGCCGAACCGCGGCTGCGAACAACAGGACAAAACAGGTCGTGGGCATGACCCTAAACACCGCGGGTGCGACCAACTAGGCAATACGATCGCGGGCGCGAACACATCGTTCACGGGCATAACTAGCTTAATCGTGGCCTCTTGTAGCATATACACCCAAGCCTGAGACCAAGGGACTTGAGAGCTACGTTTGGTCGCGGCCCACTGGCGGGCGCGACCTCCAGCAATGCCTATCGCGGGCGTAAGCAGTCCAGTTTTAGATTTCTGGGCGGCTGCTCAGCAGCTAGCCCAAGGCACTCCCAAGGCCCAAACCACTCAGACAAACCCACGTCACTCAGGACAACCATGAGTTCCAACCAAAATTGAAAACGGGTCGGGTTAAACTAACCCAGGCCACTACTGGAGAGAGAGATAGAGAGATATAGAGAGAGAGAGAGAGAGAGAAAGAATTTGATAAGAATGAAGAAAAGTGACCAAAAAATGACTTTTAAAGACGCTAATCCCGAATAGACTGCTCAAGCGACCACTCCTGTGCTCGAGCATCAGAGACACCATATCGCTCGAACGATCAACCTTGTGCTTGCGCAGCGAACATCAACAGCTCCTTGAATCTCAGACCTGCAAAAGTACTGGAAGCTTCGCGAGACCGCTCAAGAGATCAATCTGTCGCTTGAGCGATGAGAAAGAAAAAGAAATTTTCTAGAGTGCTAGACTTTGGATAGTAAAATTGCCTTTAGAGAGTGACATTTCACTGCTTTTGGACAGCGAAATTGCTTTCGAAAGGTGAAATTTCAGTGTCTTCAAAACAATGAAATTTTCAACTTTTAGGTCTAAAATTGGAAAATGTTATGTCACCTGTATTGATAGTTAATATCAAAATTTTGACTAAAAATTCAAATTTAGTGTTTGAAAAATAAAAGAAACACACACCAATTAGAAAACTAAACAACTAAAATTATAAGAAGCGGAAAAACACAGTAGAACTGTTTAAAACTATAAGGAAACTTGTGAATATCGTCGTCACCTACGACAAAATTCAAATACAAATCTTTCTAAATTGCAAGTTCTAACTAATTAACTGATGGATAGATCATTTCAAAGACTAGGACAAGACTTTGAAAAAAAAAAAAAAAACTATGAACGTAAAACCTTTTGTATCAGCCATTGAATGTGGTACTGGAACGTTTGTGTATGCATCCATTTTTTTTTTTTAACATTTGGAACAAGAATATCCTTCATGTGCCATATTCCGTGGGAGTATGAATGTCCTCCATGGGTAGTGCCAGATCTTGATTTTTTGAACTCAATTTCATTTTTGGTTGAGAAATTGGTCGCTAAAAGTCAATTTTTGGTCGGCAAAAGTTATCCGCGACCAATTTTTTTGGTCGCTACTTTGGTCGCCAATTGAGGGTCGGCAAAAGTAATTCGCGACCAAAATTGTGGTTGGTCGGCAAAAGTTGGATTTCGCGACTAAATTTTTGGTCGCTAAATATTTAATTACCGCGACTAATTTATTTTGTCGCCAAAACACTTTGGTCGCGAAAAGTGATATTTTCCCGACCAAAAAGTTTGGTCGCCAATTATCACATTCAACGACCAAAAAGTTTGGTCGCCAATTGTGACATTCCGCGACCAAAAATTTTGGTCGCCAAGAGAGATTTCTGAGAGAGATACTCTGTAACACTCTGTTTTCTGAGAGAGATTTCTGAGAGAGATACTCTGTAACACTCTGTTTTCTGAGAGAGATTTCTGAGAGAGATACTCTGTAACACTCTGTTTTCTGAGAGAGATTTCTGAGAGAGATACTCTGTAACACTCTGTTTTCTGAGAGAGATTTCTGAGAGAGATACTCTGTAACACTCTGTTTTCTGAGAGAGATTTCTGAGAGAGATACTCTGTAACACTCTGTTTTCTGAGAGAGATTTCTGAGAGAGATACTCTGTAACACTCTGTTTTCTGAGAGAGATTTCTGAGAGAGATACTCTGTAACACTCTGTTTTCTGAGAGAGATTTCTGAGAGAGATACTCTGTAACACTCTGTTTTCTGAGAGAGATTTCTGAGAGAGATACTCTGTAACACTCTGTTTTCTGAGAGAGATTTCTGAGAGAGATACTCTGTAACACTCTGTTTTCTGAGAGAGATTTCTGAGAGAGATACTCTGTAACACTCTGTTTTCTGAGAGAGATTTCTGAGAGAGATACTCTGTAACACTCTGTTTTCTGAGAGAGATTTCTGAGAGAGATACTCTGTAACACTCTGTTTTCTGAGAGAGATTTCTGAGAGAGATACTCTGTAACACTCTGTTTTCTGAGAGAGATTTCTGAGAGAGATACTCTGTAACACTCTGTTTTCTGAGAGAGATTTCTGAGAGAGATACTCTGTAACACTCTGTTTTCTGAGAGAGATTTCTGAGAGAGATACTCTGTAACACTCTGTTTTCTGAGAGAGATTTCTGAGAGAGATACTCTGTAACACTCTGTTTTCTGAGAGAGATTTCTGAGAGAGATACTCTGTAACACTCTGTTTTCTGAGAGAGATTTCTGAGAGAGATACTCTGTAACACTCTGTTTTCTGAGAGAGATTTCTGAGAGAGATACTCTGTAACACTCTGTTTTCTGAGAGAGATTTCTGAGAGAGATACTCTGTAACACTCTGTTTTCTGAGAGAGATTTCTGAGAGAGATACTCTGTAACACTCTGTTTTCTGAGAGAGATTTCTGAGAGAGATACTCTGTAACACTCTGTTTTCTGAGAGAGATTTCTGAGAGAGATACTCTGTAACACTCTGTTTTCTGAGAGAGATTTCTGAGAGAGATACTCTGTAACACTCTGTTTTCTGAGAGAGATTTCTGAGAGAGATACTCTGTAACACTCTGTTTTCTGAGAGAGATTTCTGAGAGAGATACTCTGTAACACTCTGTTTTCTGAGAGAGATTTCTGAGAGAGATACTCTGTAACACTCTGTTTTCTGAGAGAGATTTCTGAGAGAGATACTCTGTAACACTCTGTTTTCTGAGAGAGATTTCTGAGAGAGATACTCTGTAACACTCTGTTTTCTGAGAGAGATTTCTGAGAGAGATACTCTGTAACACTCTGTTTTCTGAGAGAGATTTCTGAGAGAGATACTCTGTAACACTCTGTTTTCTGAGAGAGATTTCTGAGAGAGATACTCTGTAACACTCTGTTTTCTGAGAGAGATTTCTGAGAGAGATACTCTGTAACACTCTGTTTTCTGAGAGAGATTTCTGAGAGAGATACTCTGTAACACTCTGTTTTCTGAGAGAGATTTCTGAGAGAGATACTCTGTAACACTCTGTTTTCTGAGAGAGATTTCTGAGAGAGATACTCTGTAACACTCTGTTTTCTGAGAGAGATTTCTGAGAGAGATACTCTGTAACACTCTGTTTTCTGAGAGAGATTTCTGAGAGAGATACTCTGTAACACTCTGTTTTCTGAGAGAGATTTCTGAGAGAGATACTCTGTAACACTCTGTTTTCTGAGAGAGATTTCTGAGAGAGATACTCTGTAACACTCTGTTTTCTGAGAGAGATTTCTGAGAGAGATACTCTGTAACACTCTGTTTTCTGAGAGAGATTTCTGAGAGAGATACTCTGTAACACTCTGTTTTCTGAGAGAGATTTCTGAGAGAGATACTCTGTAACACTCTGTTTTCTGAGAGAGATTTCTGAGAGAGATACTCTGTAACACTCTGTTTTCTGAGAGAGATTTCTGAGAGAGATACTCTGTAACACTCTGTTTTCTGAGAGAGATTTCTGAGAGAGATACTCTGTAACACTCTGTTTTCTGAGAGATATTCCTGAGAGAGACACTCTGTAACACTCTGTTGTCCAGAAAATGGTTTCGTCTTCCCGTGGTCTGCTCACTCTCTTTCCAGACCTTAACGAGTCAACAAGAGAGATAACGGGTGCGGGGGCCAGTGAACCTCAACCAAGCGCCCCAGGGTTTGCTCCGTTGAACTTTCCTATGCGGTCGGTGGAGCAAAAAATGGCAGTGCAAACTGACATTGAAGCTAATCAGTATACTTTGAAGTCCTGTGTGGAGACGATGACGGCAGTCACAAACTTGTCGCACCGGCTGCAGAGTAGGACAAATGAGGTGCAACAGTTAAACTCCCAGCTGGCTCTGCTCCAACGCATGTATAAGGATGCGCGAGCAGAGATAAGTGTGCTAAAGGCGGAAAACAAGGAGCTGAAGCGGAAGGCCACTGTGATGCTCCGATTTGGAGGTCCGCCAAATGCTGCAGTGGAGGAGTATGGGGGAGTGATCGTGCCTAGTGGAGTGGGAAACACGGAGGCAACACCGTCAAGGACCGCCCAGGACGGAGGCAAAAAGAAGAGACCGTAGAGAAGGGATGTCGGTGTGTGGCCGTCTGCAGAAAAGAAAACAAATCTGTTGTTGTGGTGATGGTGTTTGTTTGTTTTGTTTTTTTTTTTTTTTTTTTTTTTTTTTTTTTTTTTGTGGTTGTGGTGTAAAATGTGGATCGGGGTGAACCCCTGAGATGAATAAAATATGGTTTGTTGTGCAAATTGGTAAATGGTTTTGGGTTTTTTTTTGTTTTTTTTGTGGAATATAAAAAATAATAATAAGATAATGGAAAAATGGTGATGCTCACTAACGAGTGGTATAATAATGAAATATTGGTGGAAAAAGAAAGATAGAAAAAATAAAATAAAATAAAATAAAAATGTTGTCACAAGCTAATTAAAAATGGAGAATTGGTTTGCCAATAGCAAAATAATTTACAAAAACATATTGTTTGCCGCGGTTGGTGAAGGGGTTGAGGGACAGACTGCTTGTCTGAACTCTTTACGGGTGCCTTTTCTTCAGCCTTCTGGACCTCTTGAAGGGCCTCTACTTAGAAACGAAGTATTGCAAGTTTGATGCACTCTGGCAGTAGCAAAAGGGACAGGAGTGGCAGCAGTAATCCCTCGTCCGTTTATAAGCAGTGCAGGAAATCTGGAGTGGCACAGCAGAGGACAGAACTAAAAACCTAGTTTGTTGGGGCATTCTGATGCCCTGTGTCCAGACCGCCCACAGTTGAAACACGCACCACCGAAGCTTCTGTTATGCACAAGGAAATCTCATGTCAGATTTTGAGATGGAATGCTTATAATAGACGGTGTTATCATGTGACAATAATGCATCCTCTAGCGGCCTAGCCTCGACCTTGTTTACAACAAATATTTTATTTATGCAATAAGAAGCCATGCATGTTTCCCATTTGTTGTGGCAAATTAAGTTGACATTCCATTAACAAGGTGAATGAGAGCACTCAACTAGTTCCCAAGCATGTGAATCTCCTAGTCCCATGGACTAAGAAATTACCATCTTTTTAAAGATGTTTGGATGGCAGGGATCAACAGGCAAAATGAGAATTTTGGGAGTCCCTCAAGGTCTACTTTGATCCTGTAAATGATAGGGGCATGTTTCTGAAACGTGTTTCATGCCACTTTTGAGCACAAATTTTGTCACGTGATTTGAAGGGGCTAAAACCACTTAATGCGCCTCATCTTGCACATTTGGGGGTCTCTCAAGGTCTACTTCACTCACATAAAAAATTGAGGGGCACATTTCCAAGTCCATGCCTCATTCCTTCACTCATTAAACTATCTTAAGCTAGACACTCATATGGTCCAACTAGACATGTCCATAATTCAAGAGCATGAGAAAATGGTTTGCAAGTGCATTAATACATGAAAAGAAATTCAAGATTACCTTTCAAGGCAGAGTGAGATTACTAAACTAAGCAACAATCTCATTGCCACGCCCCCATGGGAAATGGGAATCTAATATTCCTAGACTAGTTAAGAATGAAAAAGAAAGGGGAGTCCACATCAGAAATATATATATATATATATATGTATATCACTTTCCCAAATCCCATTCTGGACTACACTAGATGCATGAATGACATTGATGACAGAATCTCATTACTAGTTGGTGGATTCCTTGTACTGAAATGGTTAAAACGCAAACAAAAAGGAAGTACCTGTCCCTATTTCCAAAGGATGGTGACGATGATCGCCCAGACCGTCTACCACCAATTAGCCAATCACTCCCACCGTCTCTTGAGCTTGGAGACCAACTACTGTTGCTTCTGTTGCCCCGACCACCACGTCTATAATCATACTCATCCATGTCATCATCAGAACCCCGACCCCAACCACGACCATGATCACGACCACGACCCCGACCCAGTGAGTTTCTGAAAGCTCCTCGTTCTTTTGAACCTCCTCGGAAACCCCTATCTCTGTTAGAAAACCTGCCATAATTATCACTTGGAGGCCCATCATCTTGTAACGTGGGTAGCTGCAAAACACAGATAAGCAGTACATATTCTAAGAGACCATACAAAAACATGGAAATGAAGTGATCAATACACAAATTAACTGCACATGATCCATATCAAAGCCAACTTAAAAGTACTGTATGTTGCAATGCAAGAGCTATAACGATAAACAGTGACCACAATTTGAATTCGACCTTAGTAATTTTAGAAATTGTGTTTCCAGGTGGTATCTGCCTATTCAGTAGCACTTTTGCAATTTCCTCTGGAAGATCAAAAACTGCTCCTTGAACCTGACATTAGAGATGTCAACAATTTGTTTTCAACAAAGCAATGAATCAATGGAGAAACGTTGGATTATAATCAAATTATCTGTCAGATATACACACCCTTTCATCGGCAATTAAGTGTATTTTTCCCACTACATCAGCAGCAGCAGAATAAACATCTGACAAGAATCCAGTGACAGATCTAGCAGACAAGAAGCCTCTAGTATAACTCGGATCACGTGTCAGCTGCAATGTCACCAATCCCTGCAGTTCAAGTTTACAGTTAGATCAAATGATCAGCAACTTCTCTCCACGGTGCTTTCAGAATTTGGACGTCTATCTCCCAGGATGAAATGATCTACTACAAACAATAGCAGCACTACAAATTGTTTGTCTAACGAACATACAAAGTGTTTATACTCTCTCTGACAAGAAAATAATACAACAAAATGAAGAGGATGTTTGCAGAATTATGAAGGACGAAAATTAGAGTTCTCAAAATCCAAATGAGGGCTGTCCTATTTATAGATGGAATGGTGGCTCTAGGTTTTTGAATTCAACAGGTATGATACCTGTTGGTTTTGAATTCAAACAGATTTGAATCTGTTGGGTTACAATTCAAACAATTATTTCCGGTTTAATACGGGAATGGCCCTGTTTGGATGTACAGAAAAACCAAACCAGTTTAATTTGAATTCTGGATTTTATTTTACCAAAAATAAAATTAAATTCAAATATTTTTGGCCCAAAAAGATTAGTATTGGGCCGAACAAGCCCAACCCAACCTCACACCTGCGCCCAAGCCCAGCCCGCTCGACCAGACGGACGGACGGCGGCGGCGCGCGCGTGTGTGGTGATTTTTGGGTCCAATGGGTCTAGCCCATAACCTCTCCCTCTAAAACACTTGGGTACCCCTTGGGGCACACCCCAAGTACCAAACCCAAGCCTTATAAACCCATTCAAAACCTCCCACCAAATCAATATGGGACAAGCCATTTTACAACTTTAAGGAATTTCCACCACAACTCCATTTCCATGGAACACACTTTGGCTTCAATTTTCCATTCACTCGGTAATGGTTTTAAGCAACCAAATATACCACGTGAATCACAACGCGACATAGAACGCGTTACCACTTTGACCCGAGTAAATCGACGCTCGGGACCGTTTTGAGCAACCAAATATACCACATGAATCACAACGCGGCATAGAACGCGTTACCGCTTTGACCCATGAAAATCGACGCACGGGGCCCACCTAAAAATAGACCGAACTTAGGATAAAATTCTGGTTTTACCCAGAATTTATAACCATTTCCAACACTTTGTTATCTATTATTCATGATATTCTTTTTGAGATATGATGTCAATTATAAACGATAGTAGAGTACTTGTGCAAATCCCATTTTGATAAGATTATTGAAGATCCAACTGTACCATTATTTGATGCAACACATGATGGTTGGTTGGTTGTTTGACAAATCCCACAATTTTACCTGCAACAATCAAGATTAACCAATTGAGAAAGTACTACTATTACTATAATATGATTTGTGGGAATATGGAGGCCAATAGAAATAAAGAGACAG
Source organism: Camellia sinensis (assembly GCF_004153795.1). Taxonomy (NCBI): domain Eukaryota; kingdom Viridiplantae; phylum Streptophyta; class Magnoliopsida; order Ericales; family Theaceae; genus Camellia; species Camellia sinensis. Next base: position 90,573 of record NW_021030817.1, read on the forward strand.
AAACTCAAAATCAGAAAGAGAAAATCACCATTTTATTAGGGTTCCAATTGCTAGAAGCTACAAAAAACAGAGGAACAAACAGTTAGTATAGCAAGTACAGTGAAGTCGAGTAATAAAAATGTCTATAGAGGAGAAATATGTACATTTGGGGCCGAAACAGAAACAAGGTGTCAGACTGTGAACACCTTCGAATTCCAAAACATATTTGTCTACATTCTCAATAGAAAGAATAAGGTAAAGCATTAAAAACTTAATCTTATTAAGAAGAAGGATGACATAACTTTTCTTTCAGTCACTCTTCAACTACAAATATTCTTCCCCATCCTAAGCTGCTTACAAATCCATCGCCATCCACATTCTTCACCACTATGCACAACTGTCAAGCCCCAAAAATACCCTCATCTCCAGCACTAGCACTGACCCACCACCAGAGACTTCAGATGTTCTTTTTTATTTTATGTTATTATTTTTATTAACAATACTCATTACATAGTTTGTAATATGGTTGGTAACATAATCAACATGAGTCCCACCCTTAATTGTTGCAATCGAATTTACAAAGCTGACCCGGAAAGTCATCAACCCATCAAAATTAAACATTTTCATCAATACAGTGTATATTATATACATCCTATTTATAGAACTACATTCCAATTCGAACACCATCTGTACCTGCTGAAACTGCCCTTCGGTAAGACTGACACATATCTCCCACCTATTGTTAACCTTTTCAGCAATCTTGATGAAATTGTTGAATTTGATTAGTAGCCTTCACAGGGGGAACTGTCCATATAGGCATGGCACTATACACTAATAAAATATTATATAAATTAATAAATTATATATATATATTTACTAATTAATATAATAATATGCAGTAATAAAATTTTGAACAATTTTATTTTTATAATTTATTTTGTGTGTTAATTTGATCTGTGTAATTCCAATTATATTAAATTCGCATTTTTAATTTTTTACTTCAATTGATAATATCATTAAGAAATAGGACAAAATGGCCTATTAAAAAAAGATTGAAATATTTTAAATTGCACACCAAATCCAAAATCACTCTGAGAAGAATAAAACTATTTTGCCTTTGGATTTAATACTAATTTCTAAAGGAATTTTGGCAATGGAATTGAATTGATGTAATGTGAAAAGTTTAAGAATGAACGAAGGACTAAATTGACACAATTGCTGTAAAATTTTCTTTAAAATAGGACACATTGATATAAGGTACACTAATAAAACTCTGATATCTGAAACTAGAAACTAGAGCTCTAATAATGTGATATCATGTTACATATGCAAATAAACAAAAAGACAAATATTAATAAACAGTTGCTCTAAAATTTTCTTTAAAATATGACACATTGATATAAGGTACACTAATAAAACTCTGGTATCTGAAACTAGAAACTAGAGCTCTAATAATGTGATATCATGTTACATATGCAAATAAACAAAAAGACAAATATTAATAAGTGTCCTTAATGCACTTATTAATATTGAGTGAGATAGTGTATTGAAAAAGTGTAAAAAAAAGCATGATTTATAAAAAAAACTATTTTAAATTTAATAATAAGCTTCTTGATATCTATAGATTCTCTTTCTTTTTCATGTGCTACCAAGATCCAAGATATATATACATAAGGTTTACAGTAATCAGTTCTGAATTCTGATAATTTTCCAACCAGTTGCTGTCAAATACACTGTTAGAGAGGGACAACATATATTTTGGGGAGATATGGGGGCAAGCCATCATAAATAAGCTTGGGCCCTGAGGGAACACTCCATGACCCTACAATCCACTGATAATGCATGCTAACTTTTCATATCATGCTCCCCGCCCCATCATCACACAAAGTGTTTGGCCAAAAAGAAAAGAAAAGAAAATAATAAGGGGGCAGCCCAATGGCCAATGGTTTGAAAAATAATTTTGTTCACAATCCTCTTTCTTGGGTGAAATCAGGAGAGTTTTGTTCACCTAATCAGACTTATTAGGGGCTTTAACCATTGTAGGGTTCTTTCAATTCAAAAAATTACACAAATAGTGTATAGAAAAACTTTATTATTTAATTGTGGTAGAGCATGATTAGCAATTACATTTTTTTTTTCAAATCTTTATTGCTAATAAAGTTTTTACTTAGAATTAGACAATTACACATTGTATAAAAAAAATGTAATTACTAACCATATTTTACTATAAAGTTTGTTCGTATACTATTTTATTTAATTTTGAACTTAAAAAAAATACAATGGTTAAAGGTCTTACCTTCATTCTTTCTCAGTTTTTGCTAAATAAGCCAGGCAGAGCAAGACCAAAAAGAAAAGATCATCACAAGAGTTCCTAACACCACTTTTCACAGATCCCACCGTGATCATGAGTCATGATTATTCATCCATCCATCCCAGAAGAGGGTCCACATTAGAAGTATGAAAGAAATTATAGAGAAGACCAATCACCTCAACCCCGACCACCTCAAATCTTATTGTACTTTTTAATTATACAAAATTACATAAAGATATGAATCTCAACTTTTGAGGAAACGAAATAATTTAGTTATCAGATTACTGTGTTTAATGAATCTTTCACTTTGATGAATCTTTCACTTTTTGGAGGTTGCACCTATATCCAGTTTATGGCTCTACAGTATGAACAAATTATGAATTTAAAAATTATAAAAGAGCATAATTATCAACAAAAGCTTGGAAGCAAAAGGAAAGAGCTAAAGAGCATTTATCAAACTGACAAGTGTATGGAATTCAAATGAAAAAGCTAAAGTAGATTGCCATCTGCCATAAAGTGTAATCATCCCCCACAAATTTGTATTTGAGAGGAGAAAAGAAACCTAAAATCAAGGCCAAAAAAGCAAAAGCTAAAGCTAAAGAAACCTTTAACAAAATGGATCCATAAAATTAATGAATAAAATACAAAGCAAAATGAAAATACCTTCATGTAGCTTGTTGAGTTCTATCAGTCCATGGAGGCAAACCAACATTTACAGAAGAATTAAGCATGTGGGCATCTGAAGAACTTGTGAATTTGCCCTTCTTAGACCACAACCAGATCTTGGAGACTGAAAAGCTTTCACCTTTGCTTCTACTGCTAATTTTCTTCCCCTCTGTATCTCCATCAGTTGTGAAATTCACATTTTGTCCTCCTCTCCCTTTCACAAATTTCCCAAATTTCCCAAACCCAAACCCAAATTTCCCAAGAGCTTCAACGGGCAGCTTTCAAGAAAAAATCACAAAATCCCCAAATTTTAGAATCAATTTAGAACAAATCAAACCCAAATTTCAGTCAAGCAAAAATCAACCCAAATTTCACAAATTTAAATAAATTTCTGAAACGAATTTAGAAAATAAAGACCTGGATTCCAGTATGATTGATGAACTTCTTCTTTGGGATTGATTTGCAGATGAGCTTCTTCTTTGGGATCGATTTGCAACCGTAGTTAATCCCAGTAGACTTCTCTGCTACAATATAAAACAGATATATATATATATATACATAAACCCTAAAACCATCGTAAAACCCTAAATCAATGACACTGAACAACACAGTCATACAAAATCAACTCACATGTCGTCAATGTAGATGTGGCCTAGAAGATGAATCGAGTAGGGCCATTCGTCCTGGAATGTAATCCCCTGCGTTGAAACCTAGAGAGAGAGAGAGAGAGAGAGAGTAAATTAGGGTTTGATAAGAAGAGAGATCAATAATAGAATAGAAGGATGGGTAGTGTATGTGCCTGGAGGATGAGGTCGTCACAGATATCGGCGATCTTGCCGTAGAATTTGGAAGCCATTGCGTCGCTATAGATCGCTCACGACGGTTAGATCTCGGCCTAGGATTCAAATCTGATTTGGATTTCGATGATCTTCTCGGATCCGGCAGAGGCACCAGTGGAGGAGGAGGAAGAGGAGGAGGATCATCGACGGCGGTGGGTGTTTAGAAGAGAGAGAGAGAGAGAGAGAGAGAGAGAGAAA
>NW_021030817.1:122048-155186 GCF_004153795.1 Camellia sinensis
ATTTAGTATGAGTTTTGTAACAAGGCTAAACACCAGGATCTGTTTAGTAACCATTTTCGTTTTCAGTTTTTAGTTTATGTTACAAAAATTAAAAAAACTGTCATAAAAACTTGTTTGATATTTTTTTTTGTTTATAAATGGTTGTCTCAGTTATAAATCTGTGAAAAAAAAAGTAAACTCAAAAAATAAGTTTACGTTGTGTTACCCAAAGACAACGTAAGAGGGGGTGAATTAGGTTTTTACAAAATAAAAATAATAATACCCTTAATAAAAATTATGACTAGCACAATAGAATAAATATAGTTAATGAAATAAAAATAATTAAAACAAGTGTTCTAACAATTATGTCAGTTAATGATTTTTAGCACAGTGAAATGTGAAATCACTACAAGAATCTACATATTTGCGACCACTTTTGTTGACCAAAAAATTTTTGTCGCAAAAAAAATACATTTGCCGACCAAAATAATTTGTAGCTAAAGTTGATACTATTACCGACTAAAGTAATTTTGTTGCAAAAGGTGATTTTTGCCACCAATTAAAAATATTAGTCGCTAAAAATGATGTCAGGAGGTGAAAAATTGGGCGAAACAGTAAAATCTTTTAGCGACTAACACAATTTAGTCGCAGAATATCAAAACGACGTCGTTTTGATATCTAAATGCACTGGTAGCAATGGCCGACCAAATTTTAGTCGTTATATGTTAAGATCTGCGACAAAAACAAATTTAGTCGCTAAAGGTGAAATGTTTTTTTATGGGATATATTTACCGCCCTCTTTGTTTACAACCATTTGTTCAAACCTCTCACACAAATTCTCCTTCACCACCAAGCCTCACCTCACCGCAGACCAACACACCGGCACAGATCGCCACGGCCACCGCCGCAGATCCCCACTGCCGTCAATGATCCTCTCCTCCCCGCTGGTTGCTAATAGTATATTGCTATGGATGCCACAATACAGTTCAGAATAGAGGACAAACATTCATTCAGTTAACAGTATCAATTCAGAAATAGTACAGTTTAACCATTCAGAAAATATTCATATTTGAACATATCTTTACACAGTTGTTACTCACAGAGTTCTGGGCTACAGTTAAGCTAGAGCGCGTCCTCAGATGCCAACCCTACATAGTTACAGAGTGAACACACACTAAGCTATACAGTTGGAAAAAATAGTAACTTAATCCCTAACTCGACTCGGTGTGGTCCTATATCAATATTCTCATAAGATACCTTAAACTAGGCCTAGGAATGCCTAGGATGAAATGAGGATGCAAAGATGCACTTGAAAAACATTTTCAGAATTTTCAGAAAATAGGGTTCACGCTCGAGCGTAGGTTACTCCGCTCGAGCGGACATGCAGACAAAGGTTTCTGCTCGAGCGTAGCCTTACCCGCTCGAACGTACTGTAAAACAGTCAAAAGTGCTAGATGTATGAAAATCACACTCGATTGGGCGCTCGACACCCGCTCGAGCATAAGACACAAGGTCCCGCTCGAGCGTAAATTACCCCGCTCAAGCAGACTTCAAAACAGTGCAAAGTGCTGGGAGCACGAATTTCATGCTCAAGCGCCAGTCATCCCGCTCGAGCGTGAGTTCAAAATCTGGAATTCCCAAATTTGAACCTCAAGCTCAAATTCAACTTCAAATGTAACAAATTCGATTCCTTCGGGCCCATTTCCTGGAAAACACTTGTAAATACATAGTATGACATGATTCAAAGCTCAATTTGTAAAATCAAGGCCCAAAGGTGAGGGAATTAAACCCAATTTCAACCAACATTTCAAGAACATGATGAATGTGTAGCATGCATGAATTCAACAACTTCAAAGCTTCAAAAGCTAGCTCAATTGAGCCAATTCTTTCTAAAACATGATGAAATCGTGGACTATACCAACAATATGAACATGCATGTACCAAATTCCATGTAGTCAACCTCAAAATGCTAGGATATAAGCATGCATGCATGGAATGAGCTTTAATTCAACATATAAGGACCAATTCTAGGCTTAAATCACTAGAGGCTCATGAACCATGCAAGAATCAACTCAAATACATAATCAAGAAGGTAATTATTCTACCTTAAGTCTTGTATTCAAGTGTAGAAACTCAATTTGCACAAATCCTCTACAATTTCTTCAAGTTCTCTAGCCAATTCTCCCTCTCTCACTTATCTCCTATGGTTTGGCCCCTCTCTAAGATGAACAAGAATGATGTGTATCAAAGGCTCCAAATGTTCCATGTAATGGGCCACTAAGTGGCAAGATAGTAAATAAGTCCAAGTGGTGCAATTTATCAATATTTGATCTAATTTAACCATACCAAATCACATTTCAAATAAATATACCATAAAATCACATAAATTCTAATGATCATAAAACATCGATCAATTTCAGATTCGGCCGCTGACAAGGCCTTCAATTTGCAGTTTAAAGCATAAAACATGGACAGATAATCTAACAGTCAAACAGATAGAAATGCTTTTAAACTAGTACATTCAATCAGCCAGTTCAGTATTTCAGTCGATTCAATTACTTATCATATTCAGTCTCAGTTTAGCAGTAATCAGTAGGGTTATCAGTAATCAGTGGTAAGGGTTATTACAGTATCCCATGAACTCGTAGATCACCATTTTGATAAGTCTCGCTTGTTTTATGTTTTTATTTTTCTAATGTTGGTTAGTATATACTAGTTAAAGCACAACAATTTCACTAATTATTAACTAAGATTTAACAAGTTTGAAGATATATTTAATTAAAATAGATTCGTTAGTTATTTCCTACTTAGCATGATCCTTGTTAAAATACGCGCTGACCAAAGTAAAGACAAAACTTAGTGTATTTTTGCTAGGCAGTGTTGAAGTTGCTCTAAGTTAGTGATGTGATTAATAGGAGCTTGCCATGTACCAAGGAACTTCTGGTTGTTAAGCTAGACTCATTGTATACACAATTTGTATTGACATGGATAGAGAGGTCTATACAATGTAATTAATAATATGTTAATGATTTTCTTGTTTATTTTCTTTGCAGATTGGTTTTTGATGATGTTTAGAAGCATACTTGCAAATCAAGATCAAGTGTTGAATTTATTTTTTTTCCCTGAAATGATACTTAGTTCTAGTTGCAAATCAAGATTGAGTGTTGATTTTTTTTTTTTTTTTTTTGGCTATTGAGATATAAGCAAGGATATTTGTGAAATAATAATTTAAATTGAAATATAAAATATTGAACAAGTTTAGTGACGAATTTGTTTCGTCATTTGTACTTGTTATTATGACAAAGTGATTATTCGTTGCTAATAAATATTTTTTGTGACAAAATTTATTGCAACTTATATATGAAAGTTTTCATTGATTTTGTTGTATGGTGACAAAAAATTTCGTCATGTATATATATATTTTTGTCACGAAATATATTTCGTCACTTATGTGTGACTTTTAGAGACGAAAAATTTCGTCAACTTTACGTCTTACTGTGACGAAATTATTTCCTCATCAATGATCAACATGTGTGACAAATTTATTCGTCAACTAAAGTTATAAATATGCTACTGAATAACTATTTGGTGACGAAAATGAGGATTTTTTGTGACAAAATGTTATTTTATTAGTTACAAAAAATTTCGTCACTAAAGTAATTTTATTGGTGACGAAATTATTTTTCATCACAGTGATTTTTAGTGACAAACATTCAATAACGAAACCGGTGAGGAAAATATTTCCTCACAAATATCTATAGTGACAAAATTAGCTCTTTGGAGACAAAAAAAACTCGTCATTCAAGACCCAATTTGTTGTAGTAGCTCTCTCTATTGTGACAATCAAAGTGCCATTCAGATTGCTCACAATGATGTCTTCCATGATCGCACCAAACATATTGAGATTGATTGTCATTTCATTTGACAACATGTTACACGTGGCCCTGTTCATCTTCTCTCTATTTATTCTGCTGATCAACCTGTTGATATTTTCACCAAGGCTCATCCTCCTGGTCGTTTCAGTGATCTAATTTCCAAACTCAAGTTGGTTGATGTGTTCCCATCTTGAGTTTGAGGGGGACTGTTAATGTATATTTATCTATACTTATCTATATTATACTTATCAATATGTATCTCTATCTCTATCTCCTATATTATATCTCTATCTCTTTGTATCTCTATCTCTTTCTATACTTATCTAGGTTTCTTTTCAGCCTATAAATACAGGCTTCTCCTATTGTATTAAGTATTCAATTCAATAATATAGATACATAATTCTCACATTTCTTTCAACCATTATAACAAGATTAATTCACTATAATATATAAGAGTTTTAGAAATCAATTTTTTTAGTCTCTAAAAGTAAAAATTTTGTCGCAAGAGACATTTAGGAGCCAATCTTTATTATCATGAAGATAGTCGCTAAAATGCTGCCTCGAAAAGTAAAAAACAAAGCTTTTAGCTACAAAATTTTGAAAATGTCCCTAATAAATGACTTTTAGGAATAAAATAATTTTGTTTCAAAATAGTTTATTTTTTGAGACAAAAAATTTGGTCCCAAAAGTATAATAATTCATCACTAATGTTCAATTTTCGTTGCTAAAAATATAATAACACTTTTCACAACAAAAATTTTTGGTCTCTAAAAAATAATTTTTTTTCCTAAATTTTGATCTCTAAAACCTTAATTTTTTGTAGTGACTTTTCAAAATATTTTTTGTGATAATGATAGTCTTGTCGATGTGCCACATTTGACATTAAATTTGCTAAATTTTGTGTTGAATTTGGCACAAACCTATTTTAACATACTATAATTGAAACACTCATTTCGAAAGACCATGTCACTTTTTAAGTTTTGGAATACTCTTTATTACAAGATGCGCTTAGAATCAGGTGATTAATTTTCGTACCATCTTATCACCAAGTGCAAGCACTTACATGTTCTTTGCATTGCTAGTAATTTAGGTGGAAACAGTTAGAGAAAGAAGACAAATGAACAATGGAAAGGAAAACGATTTCCCTTTGTTTTCTTTTTCCCTTCAACTTTAATAAACTTTGAAATTAAGAAATTGTTAAAAATGCTTAGAAATCAAGAAATAGATGAGAAATGGCAATGAAAGGGAGTTACTACGATGTACATTCCTAACAAGGGCATATATGTATCATATCACAACGTATCTAACATAATCATAATATTTTGTAACAAATATCACAATTTGTCATAACTTTTCAGATCAAAATGGTTTGTAACATTTCTCATAATAAATTCATTCATTCTTAAGTTCTACCATATAGTGTTATAACTAACATGCACAATAAAGTGACGTAGCATTTCTTGTGGTGTACCATTTTAGGAGTGTCCACCATAGATTGTTCCTTCTCTTGTTTGTGCTTGGATTTAGGGCTTGAAGGGAGATTTGTAGAGAGATAACTAAGGAAAAGAAAGGAAAAAAGTGAGGAAAATAGTTATATTTCATTTAGTTTTCTTTTTTTACTTTCCCCCCTACAAATGCTCATCAATCCTTGATCTAAACGTAGTCCTCATTTTGTTTTATAGTATTTTATCTTGTTGATTCATTTACATAGGAGGTGAAAAAAGTGCACAAACTCCATCTAGTTATATATAATAACCCTTTATTTAGGCTCCATTTCGTTTAAGCTAAAAGAGTTGTTTTTTTGCTATTCAAATTCAAAATAAGTTATACCCAAACAACATTTGACCAAAAAATAAAAGCCTCTCCCTAAATCCTAAAACTCATTTACACTTCTCTATAGATTTTCCTATAAGGGGAGAAGGAAACCGTGGCGGTTCCTCCACCTCTTCAATCTCTCTCTCTTCGCCCTTCAATCATCCTTCAAATCATGTCCTTAATCCAAATTTGATGTTTACCTCATTAGTCTGGCCATCATTTCCTTACCTTTTCCACCTTCGAGCCCAAAACTTTCAGATTTCGTTTCAAATTTTCTTACAATCTAAAGGCCGACGCTGAAAGACACGTTTGTTTCACACTAGGCGACCACGTCAACCTTAATGTTCTATCTTAGTCAACAAAGGTAAAATCTTCAATTCCAAGTTGAAGGCTACGGAGCAGTGATGTTTTGGATGACAACTTGAATTTAATTTTTCCTATTTGGTGATTTAATTTTTAATATGTTGATATAATAATCCTTCTTGTGTTGAGGTTTATTTTCCTCCTTTGTAAGGGCTTTTTCTTCTCCTCTATGAAAGTTTGAATACTTATTTCTATAGAGGTTGTTCTTAAAAAAAAATAAAAAAGTCAAAATTTGTTTCATTGTTTAAATTCACTTATTTAACTAATAATTGAAAGAAAATATTAGGAATTGAGAAGAGAAGATCAAAACCTTCCACAAATCATTAACCACCGAGTTTTCAAATAAAAGAAATTTGAGAGAAGGCTTTGATGATGCAGTTTTGTCGGACGAGAAATAGGTCGGACAGGATCCGGACGCTCCATGGGTTGGCCGAACTTCGTCTGTCCAACAGCACCTGCACCAAGTCCGATAGGAAAGACCTAGAGGGTGGGGTTCCTTCTTGAGGACCCTCCGATGGTTAAGTTAGATTGGAAAAAATGAAGGAGTTCAGAAGTAGTTAGAGAGAGTATGTATGTATATGATATCTTTCATACCTTTGTTGACCTCTTGGCTTGGCTTACCGTGCCCCACTCATGATTACTCCCTTGTCTTTGTCTTTTCACGCTATCCTATTAGCCGTAAGTCTATGGCTATCTGTAGCAGGCTATGGTAGCGTCATCATGTCATAGAAATCATAGAAGAAAATGAGGCAGCTTGTCTCTTCTTTTTGTCTAACTTCTAGGCCTAAGTTGGGTTAGAAATTATTTGAACGGCCCATTAGACCACTATTTGGGCTATACCTACCAAGCTTTACCTCAGTCAATAGCTGTTAGGTCTCCCCACCTCTCCTATACTTCCTTTGGTGTTCAGCTTAAGCTGTATGAGGTAGAAAGTTGTTTGACGTATGGCTCGAAGGTTGAGCCCAGGGACGGAGGCACACTGGGATCAGGAGGGTCACATGCCCCCTTAATTTTTGAAAATTGCACTTTTACTCCTATTTGAAAAATAATTAATTTTTAAAATTCAAAGCATATCATAATTTTTTATAGCTCACCTTCTATTTTTGTTTTGGTTTTTTTTTTTATTTTTGACAAAATCTTTGCAAAACCAATAGGGTTAATCTATTAGTCAAAATTTTTGCATTTTCATTATGAGGTTAGAGGTTCAAATATCTCAATCTGGTTATTGATTGTATTTTTTATGTTATTTATTTATGGTTTCTCTCTTATTTTTGAAAATATTTATATTAGTTATATGATGGTGTATTGATTTTCATTATGATTATAATTCATTAGTTTCATTATAACATGATTCACTAATTAAAAATAAAATACAAATTCTTGTAATTTGTCACTCTAAATATTTAATTTTGCTAAAATATTTTCTTTTAAATTCTATATTATTTCTTTCTTTTCTTTCATGTCTTTCTCTTTCACTCTCTTTTTTCTTTGGGTGTATTTTGATGTAATTTTGTCATTCTCATTTTTAATAATATTATGTGATTGCATTTTAAATTACAATGATTATCATGTTCATAGAACTAAAATAGCAAATCATATTAATAATGAATAAACAATCAAAAACATAAAGTTAAAAAACTAACTTGAGTATAACTTTAAAATTTTAAATATGAAACTATATTCATTTTTAGTTATTTTACTCTCAATTAATAATTAAAATTTTTTGTATTGTGGTAGATTGATGAAGATAGACAAGAGATTGAATATGAGAGGAGGAGTTGCCAGGGATTAAAATGTCATCAACATAGACAAGAAGATAGGTAATGGAGAAAGAAGTTTTCTGAATAAACAAAGAATGATCACATTGACTACGCACAAAACCTGTGGAAAGAAGATAGGAAGAAAAAGCTGTATACCAGGCCCTAGGAGCCTGTTAAAGCCCATAGAGGGACTTGTTGAGTTTACAAACAAAAGAGGGTTGATTAGGACAAACAAAACCAGGTGGCTGATGCATAAAAACATCTTCATCAAGAGTACCATGCAAGAAGGCATTGGAAATGTCTAACTGCCTAATAGACCAGTTAAAGTGAAGGGCTAAACAAAATAGAATCCGGACAGTAGGCTGTTTAGCAACAGGAGAAAAAGTGTCAGGAAAATCCACACCTTCTTCTTGTAAGTAACCTTTAGCAACCAACCTGGCTTTGTACCTAGCAATGGTACCATCAGAATGTTTCTTAATGCGAAACACCCATTTACAACCAATAATATGCTGGGCAGTAGAGGGTGGAACAAGAGTCCAGGTATGCTGATTTTGGAGAGCTTGAAATTCAGTTTGCATAGCTGCCAACCAATGTGGAGATTGAAGAGCTTCTTTGTAAGAGGTAGGTTCAGCAAGAGAGGAAGAAAGAGAAGCTGATAAACATAGTGAAGAAGCAGCTTTGGACCTAGTAATCATAGGATGAGTATTAGAAAAAGAAGGAGGAGGATGAGGAAGGATAGGTATGGTTAAGTGAATACCAGGATGAGCAGCCAAGGAAGGATATGAAGAGGAGGAAGAAGTTGAGGGAGAAGAAGACTGTGCAGAGGAGCTAGATAAAGTAGAAAGAGAAGAAGAATCAGAAGAAGAAATAGAAGCAACAGTTGGAGAAGGCCAAAAGAAGGACTGAAGAGTAGACAAAGAAGGAGAAGATGAGGAAGAAGAGGCTGTAGCAAAGGGAAACTTAGTCTCATCAAAAATGACATGCCGAGAGACATAAACTTTACCAGTAGCAGGATCCAAACATCTATACCCCTTCATGGAGGAATGATAACCAATAAAGACACAAGGAAGAGAACGAGGCTCAAGTTTGTGGGAAGTATATGGACGAAGCCAGGGATAACAACAACAGCCAAACACTCTAAGGAAAGCATAATCAGGTTGGGTACCAAACAAAACCTGAAAAGGACTAAGACAAGGAGATTGAGACCTAGGCAATCTGTTAATGAGATATGCAGCAGTAGAGACTGCTTCAAACCAGAACTTGAGAGGCAAAGAGGAATGATGCAAGAGAGTTATAGCTGTCTCAATAATATGACGATGTTTTCGTTCTGCCAATCCATTTTGAGATGGAGTATGAGGGCAAGAGAACTGATGAACAAGACCATTCTCAGTGAAAAAATTTTGAAATTTATAAGTAGAATATTCACCACCACCATCAGATCTGAAAATCTTAAGAGAAGTAGAGAATTGTTTTTCCACAAACACTTTGAACTCCAAAAATTTATTAAAGACCTCACTCTTGTAGTGTAAAGGAAACAACCAAGTAAAACCACTGAAATCATCAACAAAAAGAACATAATAGCTATATTGAGATTGATCTTGAGTAAAAGGGCCCCAAACATCACTATGAATGAGGGCAAGAGGTTGATTAACAACAGAAGAAGATAAGGTAAAAGGTAAACGATGACTTTTAGCTACACAACAGTGAGAACAAAGTCCATTATTATCCTTATTACAAACAATAGGAACAGACTTAGTGATAGTATTGAACTTAGCAGTTGATGGATGACCTAATCTCTTATGCCACAAAGTAGAAGAGATGCTTTGAGTAACATAAGCCTGTGGAGGAGAGGAAAACTGATAAAGACCATTAGAGTGAAAACCTCGAGAAAGCACTACCTTCGAAGTTTTGTCCTGAACAACAAAGGAATTTTGATCAAAAGTGATGGTACAATTATTATCCTGAGTGAGTTGATGAACAAAAATAAGATTGGAAGAAATTTGTGGAACATGAAGTAAGTTATTCAATTGAAAACGAAAAGTAGGAGTAGGAAGAATACCAGCTCCACTATGGTGAATAGGAAGAGAGTCTCTATTTCCTACCACAACCTGATCAGGACCTTGATAAGGTTGATGCAGCTGCATATGTTGCAAGTCATTAGTAATGTGAGTGGTAGCAGCTGAATCAAGATACCAAGGAGAAGCATTAGACGAAGCAGAAGAACTAGGACCTGCAGCAGAAAAGGCTCGAGGAGCTGTAGTAGATGGAGAAGAAACACCAGGATGGAAAGAAGACATAGAGTTGTTTCCTTGAGTTGGTGAACCAGAAACAGAACCATATGAAGGTGGATAAGCTGGTATATAAACTGGATTCATGGCTGGTGTATAAGCTGGATTCATACGATTACGACATTCAAGAGCTATGTGATTATTTTTGCCACAGATTTGGCAAACAAGACCTGAACCACGACGACCTCTATAGTGAGAAAAATTTGTATAGCGACCTCTGCCCCGAGAATTGGAATGATTTCCTCTATAAGTAGAAAAATTGGATCGGTTTGGGCCTGACTGAAAATGTTGTAAACCTTGAGTAAAAGGATATGGTGAAGATAGAGTTTGAGGGGCAGAAGACATTCCTTGAACTACAAAAAAAGCAACATTGGGAGAAGAGTGTAGATTGATCTTCTCAATATGAATTGCCTCAGAACACAACAAAGAGGACACCTCTTCCATGGTTACAGCACCAGATCTGGCTCGAATAGCTGTTTTGAATGAGTTATACTCATCAGGAAGACCATTCAAGACAAGAAGAATAAGATCTTCATCATCAATAGGTGTAGTGACCAATGCAATTTGATTTGAAATGTCCTTGAACTGTTGCAGATAAGCCTCCATAGGTTGAGATTTCTTTGAAAGTGATTGAAGTTTGTTCTTGAGTTGATGAATATGCGAACGTGATAAAGCAGTATACCTCTTTTCTAAAGCCTGCCACACTTCACGACTATGCTGCAGATGCAATATGGAAGAAAAAACTGGTGGTGACAAGGTTGCAGTTAAACAGCCCAGAAGATGTGCATCAACAATCTTCCATTTGCTGAATTCTGGATTGGCTATTGACATGTTCTATGCATCCAGAATTGTAGAAGAAGGACAATCAACTGATCCATCAAGATAGCCAAAGAATTCTGTAGCTCTAAACAGATTCTGAACTTGGCTTTTCCAAATTAGATAATTGGATTAGTCAAGTTTGACAGTGACTAATGAATTGAGATTGAAAAGAAGAAGAGAAAGATTTGGCATTGAAGATAACGCCATTGTTGAATGCTCGTTAGAGCTCTAGATGCTCTGATACCATGAAAGAAGACTAAATTCTTGTTATTTTACTCAACTTAGTATTACATTATATACAATTCACTTCAGTTGTAACTAATAACAAACTAACCAATCTTGTAACAAACTAACTGCATACAAGTTGATATAACCAACTAATTGTGGACTGCTGCTGCTCGTGTACTTTGTGATGAGTTGAACTCTGCTTTTGGACTGCTTGGACTGTTGTAATGTGAGTTGGACGGCTTGGACTGTTGTGATGTGAGTTAAACTCTTCATCAGCCCCCCTCAAGCTGAATGGGGCAGCAGTCACCAGAAGCTTGGATTGAAGATAATGAAACCGAGAGACAGGCAATGGTTTAGTGAAGATATCAGCAATCTGCTCAGAGGAAGGAACATGGCGAATTTGAAGCTTCTTTTGAAGAACCTTTTCACGAACAAAATGATAATCGATTTCAATATGTTTGGTCCAGGCATGAAAAACAAGATTAGAAGTAAGGGAAATAGCAGAGAGATTGTCACACCAAAGAGTAGGAATAGCGGGAGAGGACAAGAACATTTCAGTGAGAAGCATTTGAACCCAAGAAGTTTCAGCTGCAGCCTGTGCTAAGGACCGGTACTCGGCCTCAGTAGAAGACCGAGCAACAGTGGATTGTTTCTTAGCTTGCCAAGAAATCAGATTGGAACCCAGAAAAACACAGAAACCAGAAATAGATCGACGATCAGATGGATCACCAGCCCAGTCTGCATCAGAGAAGATATGCAGATCAAAAGAGCCAGGACTGAAATTAAGGCCAAAATGAAGAGTGCCTTTAAGATACCGAAGGATCCGTTTAACTGCTGCAAAATCTGAGACAGTAGGCAGATGCATATGTTGACAAGCTAGATTGACAGCAATGGAAAGATCAGGACGGGTAAGAGTAAGGTATTAAAGAGCGCCCACAATACTGTGATAGAGAGAAGGGTTATGAAAAGGCAAGGAGGCATCAGATGAAGAAAAGGGAGGTTTGAGAGACAAAGGAGAGGAGGAAGGCTTGCATTCAGCAAGACCAGCTTTGACTAAAATATCAGAGGCATATTTTTGTTGAGACAAAAACAAACCAATAGAAGAGTTCAACTCACATCACAACAGTCCAAGCCGTCCAACTCACATTACAACAGTCCAAGCAGTCCAAAAGCAGAGTTCAACTCATCACAAAGTACACGAGCAGCAGCAGTCCACAATTAGTTAGTTATATCAAATTGTATGCAGTTAGTTTGTTACAAGATTGGTTATATCAACTTGTATGCAGTTAGTTTGTTACAAGATTGGTTAGTTTGTTATTAGTTACAACTGAAGTGAATTGTATATAATGTAATAGTAAGTTGAGTAAAATAACAAGAATTTAGTCTTCTTTCATAGATCACTATAATCTTAATTCAATGTTACCCCTGCTAAGTTGAAATTCGGATTCCGCCACTGACTGAGCCCCATCTTTTTAGTAAGCGTGGGTGTAGGTCAACTAACACAGAAAATTCAGTTCAATTGTCTTTAGGTTCCGAACTCCATAAGGGGAAGGAGATTTGACCACCCTGATTTTCACTTTGCAATGGATCTTCAGGTGCACCAAATACCTAGAGATCACCCTTTCAAAAGGGAATCCGGATCCTCGGCCGCCCTTCTCGGCGGCCGTTCCCAGCAGCCCCCCAAAACGACGTCGTTTTGGGGGTTTTTTCGATTTTTTTTTTTTTTTTTTCGCAGAACCAGAGGGGAGGGGAAGAAGAGAGAGAGGAAGGGGAGGGGGTCCGGATTCGCCGAAGACTCGCCGTCGCAGGTCGTCGAGCTCGCCAGCCGTTCGATCGTCGCCTCGCCTCCGCCTCCGCCTCCTCCTCCTCCTCCCCCAGTGATTATGGCCCCCTCCAGTCCGGCCCACCGGCGGCTCCCTCTTCTTCTCCCTTCCTCTCTCTCTTCTTCCCCTCCCCTCCCCCTCTCTCTCTTCTTCCCCTCCCCTCCCCTCTGGTTCTGCTCGAACGAGGAAGAAGAAAGAAAAAAAAAAATCAGAAAAACCCCCAAAACGACGTTTTGGGGGGCTGCTGGGACGGCCGCCGAGAAAGGCGGCCAAGAATCCGGACTCTTCAAAAGGCACAAATGGCGTACGACTAGAAAAAGGGCTGACAATAACTTTTTTAACTAGAGCCACCTTGTTCGGCAAATGGTAAAAGGCCGCATTTTTTTTGAACTTGCTTCAATGAAAATTTTTTAAAAAATTTAGTATTAACATTTTTTATTTTTCCAATCTTTCTATTCTAGAAGGATTTAAAAGTAAAAAATTTAAAAAGAGTTTATTGAAGACCAATATATATTCAAACAGAATTTTACATTAAAAAAATAATAATTTTGACATTTGCCAAGCACGCCAATTTTTTTTTATCAACTTTTATCTTTAAAATAAGAAGAAAAAAAAAATACTGAAAAAGTATTTGTCAAACCAGTCATGATGAAGAATAACAAATGAGAAACAGACAACCAAAAAGAAAGAACGGTAATTATAAATACATTTTTGAGATTTATTTAAAAGACGAATTATTATTTATAGTTTAAAAATTATAAATATTTTTTTGTCAAAAAATTTTATTTATCAAAATTAATCAAAAAAATAAAATTGTTAATTGTTGTTCTGTATAATAATAAAATTACCTAAATTATTAGTTAAAATAAAATTTTAACATCATTAAAAACTATTAATTAATTTGATGTTTTATTAATAAAATAAGTTATTTGTTATGAAATTAAAAATCTTAGGGACGGGATATAATTTTCACGACCACATAGGACAATTTATATTTTAAACAAATCTATTTGTAATTTATCTTTAAAAGAAATAGAAAAAGAAAGAAGCTTATTATTGTTTCCTGAGCCTTACTTATTTCGATTGCTTGGTCTCGCTGGAAACTCCTTTCTTATTATTTTTCTTAATAGAGAAAAGGCATTGAAGTAAGAAAGAAAATATACGTAGAAAAAGAAAGTCACGCATCTTTAACTAAGCTTGTCAACGGACTTGGTGAAAATTCAATCACAAAACCTGATTTTGTTAGAGAGAAATCCAATCCAATAATCTAATTATCCAAATTCATATTCAATCACTAAATGGATCAGATATGTAAGAATTCAACCTAAAACAATTGATCGTCTGATCTGATCTTAACCGATTATAACATTTTGCTTTGCATCATAATTGTAGTTTTGGAGTTTAAATTTCGCAACTCATCAAATCAAATGACTACCTTTACAAAAATATGTACAAGCGTACAAATTGTAAATTTGAAATGCCTCCATACACATATATATATATGTCCATCTGTATGAACAAAATCACTCAAATTGACTTCAAAACTAAGAAATCTCATGCATGAATGGTTCCTCAAAAAACAGTTCAGTCCAACAGGAAGAAGAGGCTCCTCCACCACCATAGCTAGAAACGCTGCATCCATCTCCAGGATTGCTTATCGACACCTCGCTTATTGGCAGAGTGCCTGAAGAAGTTGGAGATGGAAGAAGCCATGGAGAGTTTGGTGGTTTATCATCTTCATGGCTGATCATTGCAGTGTTAATACCACTAGTCAAAGGTGTTTGGAAACAGAAAGGGACTTGTGGGTCTGACACTGGAATATTCAATGAGGTGATGATGGGATTGTTGTGGTGGAGTGGTTGAGAAGAAGTTGCATTTTCAATGGAAAATAGTGCTTGATTTTGCAATACTTGGGTTGAATAACTTGAATTTAGAACTGGGTTTTGCTTCAATGGAGGAATTGAATTCCATAAACTGAGAGCATCAATGTGATCTGTAATGCTGTTTTGGCTATATGGGCTTGAAGTTACTGATGATGAGTCTGCAAATTGGAGAAGATGTTGTAGGTATTGAAGGTTGGCCAATTGATCAGCTCCTAACAAGGGTTGGTTTATGAGGTCCTTAAGGTTAGCCATGGCTATTAGATGAGGCAAGTTTGCAAAAATATCGGCTCTTGGTTGATGAGTCATTGGATCAAAACCCATTTGAATCAGCTTCTTCTTCAAATGTGTGTTCCAGAAATTCTTGATTTCATTGTCTGTCCTCCCTGGTAGATGCGTCGCAATTGCTGACCATCTTGTGAAAATAAAAATTAGTAAATTTCATTAAGCAAACACATTTGAAGAGTACATAATTACATCACAAAAAAATATCGACAATGTGCATATCATTACCACAATGAGACGGAAATTTATACATTAGTTTTGGAGTATCACGTGATCATACTCCTTCACCAATCACTATTTATTATACCCTCTCATATTCCTCAATCATCTAATACAAATAATCAAGGACCTGACTCGGCATTGGCTGGCCTTAATTCGGGTCTATGTCAATAATTCAAACCGTTCAATGTGTAGAACCCGGTAAATACATCATTCCTGTAAAAAAAACTATGTTGATTGGATATCGATAATCACTTGATCAGATCGCATTTTCAAATATAATTTTTGAAATAAATTGCTATAGAAATATGATCTGATCAACTAGTTATCAATATCCAATTAACAAGATTTTATACAGGGATAATATACTCAACGAGTTATATATATTGAACAATTTGGATGATCGACATAGGCCTGGATTAAGGCCCACCAATGCCGAACTCTCCTTTACTGGAGAGGCGCCAAGTCCAATACATACTTTATCTTCTCTACCAATCATATTACCATAGAGTACCAGATGACCCTACTCTACCTGAATGAGACCCAATTTTGTTGAAAATAATGATAAAAGTGGCTTTATTATGGTGACATGGACTGTCTTAATATGCGTACATACAGAATGATGTAGTATTTGTATTTGTTTCATTTCAAATCAAAACAGATTAGGCAGGTTTGGTTTTCAAAACATGTGTTTGAAAAAAAAAAAATTAAAATTAAAAACATGTTTGGTTGAAAATTAAAAAAAAATAAAAATTCAAAATCACTTTTATCTCTACTACACGTTAATCATTACTTTTTCTCTCTCCTTCCATTCTTAATTACTTTTTCTCTCACACGTATTTATTTAACTACAAACAAAAAAAAATAAAAATTAAAGCATTCAAAACTTCAAAACTATTTTTAAAATATACAACCAAATAAATTTTAAAATTTTTTAAACTCTCTTTAGAAAATTATTTTTGAAATAATGTCTTAAAACACAAACCAAACAAGGCCTCAATATTTTTTATTCATAATTTTGAAAATCTCACTACTACATTTTTTAAGAAGAGTTGTTTTGAATTTAGTTTGTGAATTATTTTTCCTTATTTTATTTATTTATTTGTAATTTATGTGTAAGAAGAAGTTTATTAATGAAAACAAAAGGTTTAGAAGTACTTGTTTCCAAGGATGGAATGGAAATGCAGAATGGTTTGCTCTTCTTCTTGAGAAAACTTTCCTCTCTTGATGTCAGGCCTCAAATAATTAGTCCATCTTAACCTACAGCTCTTTCCACATCTGTTAAGGCCTACAAAGGTACACAAAAGTAATTGAGTAAATATCCATGGGCATGACAGTCTTTTTAACTTGTGCATGCTTGTGTGTGTGTGTGTGTGTTTGTGAATGAGAAGTGAGTTTCTTTTTGTTATTGGAGATGATTATTGTACCTGCTAGCTTAGGAAAAGCACTCCAACTTCCAAGACCATGTTTTTGGATACAGTCTACAAGCTTCTGATCTTCCTCAGGTGTCCATGGTCCTTTCTTGAGCTCATATTTCTCATCACAAGAAGGGGACCTCCCCATCCTCTCTCTCTCTCAAATTCCTTCTTTTGAGTTGATTTGGATGCTTCCCTGTGCTCTACAACCAAATTAAACCCGAGCTTAGTCATGTATATATATCATAGCCGCCTAACATCTTGCCTCCTGGATTAATTCCAAGAAAAAATGATTGGACCACTTTCTCCAATTTCGCTATAA
The DNA here is from genome assembly GCF_004153795.1 of Camellia sinensis. NCBI lineage: Eukaryota > Viridiplantae > Streptophyta > Magnoliopsida > Ericales > Theaceae > Camellia > Camellia sinensis. The sequence goes on from NW_021030817.1 coordinate 139,120, forward strand.
TTTCAACACTTCAATGTGATTGGTTGATGTATATATATATATATATATGATATGGAGATGATTCTCTGCAGTTCATAATATGGACCGGAGAACGTTATTTAGGTCTAAAGAGTCCATCATTGATCTTATCTTAATAATTCGAATCATTTATTTTGACAATTACTTTGTATATGTCATCTATACATCGATCTAATAATCGTAACATTTCTAATTTATCTTATTTGTCACCAAAAAAAAAATAGATGATTTTTTTAAAATAATTGTCGTCTATTTTTTTAGTGAGAAACGCAAGAAATTGAATAAGTTAACATTATTAAGTCCTCGTTTGGTAAATATTTTGGGACTAAAAAAATATAAAAAGACAAAATAAGTTATATAAGTCAATAAGACAAAATCTATTTTGGGAAGTGAGTTAAAAGTCACATCCTAACTTTTAACTCACTTCCCTCTCACAAAAAACCCAAAAAAAAATCAAAACATAACTTTTAACCATCTTGTCAAAACACCTCAAATTGTTACATTCAAATCATAATCATTATATTTTTTCTTTTACAAAAGTCAAAAAAATCTAAAAATAAAAATCAAACGGGGCTAAAAAAGTCTTAACATAAAAAAATTGATTGCTATAGCCAAAGTCAAACGAAACTTAAATCTACAAAAAAAATTTAAATAAAATACACATAATATCTAACAAAATAAATAATTCAAATCATTAAAATGAGACTTAAGGGGTTGTTTGGGATGTTCTAAATAAGTACACTTTTTGACTTTTTATGAAATATGAGTTGAGTTTAAAATGATGTAGTAGAAAAGTGATGTGACTTAAATAAGATAATATGATTTAAATAGGACAATAACTTTTAAACTTTTTAATTTTTTAACCTTTTTTTAAAAATGTCAAACTTGACCTTATAATAGCCCTACAGACCTCAACATCACTCCCTAATCCAGATTATGAATAAGAGAGAATCGCCCTCCATATAATATGTATTGATTGATTTCTGACTCTTATTGACTTTTAAATCACGTGTAAAAAAATTTGAAAACATTGTACATTTATAATTATCTTCAATTTTCTTGGCATGTATTCCTTTCTTTTTTTTCTTTTCTTTTTTTATGAGCAAAATTCTTAACATGTATTTAATAAATTAAAAAAATCCTTGATTAAAATAGTGATATTCAATATTTTGTATTGATATATTTTTAAAAATTATGATTAATTACAATTAGTACTGGTGCAATTTCACCCCAAAAAAAAATAAAATAAAAATTATGTAAACTTAAATCAAATTCTTTTTTTATATTTTTATCTATTTGACATTAATAAGATTGACAGAACTATTCAGGTGAGATATCAAAAATTATCAAAATCTCACTTTAATTTTGACACTTTTATTAAAATATTATTTTATTCTTTTCATTTTTAATTTATATTAAAGTGGGTCGATAAAATATTAAGATAGGAAACTGTAAAGTATGAGAGAGTTAACTTATTTAAAAATTTAATATTATAAAGGGATTTATACATTAGTGGGGAAGACAAAAATATTTACAAAAGAAGTGAAAAAAAATTGTGATTTGCATTACTAATATTTATAATATTTATCACTTTTTTATAAATATTTTTTTATATATTTCCACTTATGTATAATTCTCCCATTACTACATCTAGAAGAAGACGACCCAAGGAAAGACTTGGTCCCATTGTGAAGATTATACTACTAATACTATTGGAAGAACACAGAAGAGGATGAGAGAGAGCCTTGGTCCCATTGTGAAAATTATACTACTATTTAGTTGGAAGAAAACAGAAAAGATGAGAGAGAGAGAGAGAGAGAGAGAGAGAGAGAGAGAGGGAACGGTTGGTGTAGCGAACGTCCCAAATCTTCACCAGTTTTTTGGAAATCAAAATACTGACATCATTTTTAAATTTAAGTTTCAAAAATGATTGAGACCTCTGTATGATTGGATTGAGTGATTTAGAGAAAAAAAAATAAAATAAAGAGATATATATTTATCTTACTTGTTTGGATAATTTAGTGGAGAGAAATTAAGAGAAATGAAAAGAAACGGAGAGATTATAACCCTCATTTTCAATCTTTTCAAAAGTGAAGAGATTGGGAAAGAAAAGAAACCAATAGATTCTTATACTTTCATAATACTAATTTTGTCCATGTAAAAATAAAAGAAATAAAATGATTGACAATATAAAAAGGTTACTTTAGTAATATAACATAAAATAATTTCTTTTCTTTTCTCTTATGAAATCTAACCAAATAAGAAGGAGAAATCACAATAATTTCTTTTCTTTTATTTCTTATTTATCCAAACAAGAATGAGAAAAATCACAATCATTTCATTTCATTTCTTTTTTCTTATAACTTAAGTAATCATTTCTTTTCTTTTATCTTCTACGTTCCCAAACATAGTGTATATGAAGAGCTCTAGAGGTGGGCTCCACCTTGTGATTTGATGTTTTGGTTTGAGATGTTGCATTTTTTTAAAAAAAATTATTTTTTATTTTTATCTATTGCCACATCACTAGAGTTGGCATTAGAATTTTAACTCTAGTGCTTTCTATCATCACTCTTTAAGTTTAATGCAGATTCGCTCATAACATTTTAAAAAGAATATGTATAAATTAATTTTATATAATAAATTTTTAAATAGAATAATATGACATCATATAGTTAAAAATATATCAATCAATATCCTTGTAAGTTTATATTGACATATCATTTTTGTCCTAACAAATTTTGTAAAGATTTTTTTTTATAAGCATATTATTATGCTTTTGAAAATTATGCTAACATCATGTATCAATGCTTATCACTTTACACTCGAGAAACAAAAGAGATCTCTAAATATAATTCCTAAATTAACCCTAGTGGGGTGTGGGCTGTGAAGGATTAAAGTGTGGAAGTCCTTCAAAGATTACCTAATCAAGACTATTAAGTATAAAATAATGATTAAGGAAATCAAAAATAAAGCTTATATAAGGGACATGCTCCAAATGTCATCCAACTCCATTTCAGAATCAATTGTTATGCGTGCATATAATTTGATGATAGAATTGAACATAATATTTTTCTATAAAGTGGAATTCATCTATTTAAAAAGGTCCACCTCAGTAAGGTCAAGTTTGACATATTATAAAAAAATTAAAAAATTAAAAAGTTACTCAAAAATTTAAAAAGTTAACACTATTCACCAAAAGTCAACAATTACGGCTGCACAACTCTCAACCTAATTTTTCCATACAAATCAATTTTTACAATTTTTTATTACAAATTTTTTCATAAAAAGTCAAAAAGTTAACCCAAACATCCATATTTTCTTCCTCAACTTTTTAGTCCAAAAAGACAAAAAGTGCACTTATTTAGAACACTCCAAATAACCCCTAAATAAGTGAGGTTGTCATTGTGGTTATTTTGTCCAAAATAACAAACACAGCCTAGCGGATTCGTTCCTTTGCAATTTCTTGGAGTACTTTGAGGGTATAGTAAATATTAAAAACCTCAAAATAAATTCAAAAATACAAAATGTTTATCCCAAAATAAAATAGAAGCAGAGAATTAAGTAAAATCTCAATTTAATTTAATCATAAATTGAGTACAAACTTTAATAAAATAATGATAGAGTTGTAAATTTTAAAGTTACAAAATAAGTTTTAAGTAAACATTTGAGTTTGTTCTGATTTTGTATGTTAAAAAAAAAAAAAAAAAAAAAAAATAAAAAATCAATTTAAGGAGTGGAGAAGTTTTTGAGTGCTTTTCATATAAATTTAAATTCAATATACATTTGAATTAAATGCTTTTTATCTAAATTTAAATTCAATATACATTTGAATTAAAGGTTGAAAACAAGGGCGGTCCATTCATTAGACCAAATAGACAATTGCCTAAGAGCATCTCTAATGGTTCACTAGAATTTTTATCAAATTTGAATTAAAAAATGAAAAAATTTCTCTATTTAATATCGCTTGCTTCAATGGAAGAATTTGAGTTTTCATCAAACCACCGATTAACTGGGCGGACGACTGGTTGGTCGACCGGTCAATGCAAAAAAAGAAGAAGAAAACAACGGTATAAGCAAAGAAGAGATGGTGGATGAATTCATGGTGTGTGTTGATAGGTTAATAGCATCAACATCCTTTGAGTCTGTCAATGAGAGAGAACAATTCTTGAGAGGTGCTAGTGGTGCTAGTGATGGTGGTGAAGCAGTGATTGATAATGATTTGTTGTCCTCTGTTAATAATAGTGTATTGGTCTTTGTTAAGAACAACAATGATAAAGGTGTGGGTTGTTCAGAAAATGTTGTGAGAGTGTAGGATTTGTCAAGAGGAAGATGAAGAGCATCAGATTGAGTCTTCTTATGCCTGCAATGGCACTCTCAAGGTTCATTCAATTTTTTTTTCTGGGCTTTCTCTCTTCTTTTTTTTCCTTCTCTTTTCTTAAATTTCCCTTTTTTGATTCACATGTCTATCCTAAGTTTACCCCATTTCTATTAGCTTCCCCACCCCCACCACAAGAACCCATCAATCATGTCATCAGGTGCAAAGAAGAGAAAAAGTGTCAAGAAGAAAGCAACAAAAAGAGGAGGCCAACAAGGACAAAAACAACTCAACAATTCATTGTTGGTGGTGACCTTTCAGTGTAAAAAATTTTACTTGAGGTGGTTATCCAGGAGGACGTCCTGCCGGATGTCTGTCCGGTCGTCCGGTCCACACTTAACGGTTATACACAGTAAATTATTGAAAGGTGCAAGCGATTTTCAGTTTGGTAAAACGTTTGATATTTTCTCAATTTAATACCGTTTTGGTGAAACCGTTAGAACGCAAAAGTACATTTTTTCCACCAAATTTAAATTTGATGATGAATTTAGTAAACGGTTGGAGATAGTCTAAGGCCTCATATTTAAGAAAGTTCCCAAAATTTAAAGACTTTTAATTATATATATTGTTCTATTAAGCAAAGGCTCTTGATAATAGACAAAACTCAAAGTGTTTGTTATTTCTCAAAACTTAAAATTCAATCATCTTGTTTAGTTTGGATTTTCATGATTCACGTTTCAGAAAATTATTTTTTTTTTTTGTATTTTTTGTTTTTACTAAATCTTTTTTAATATTTTAAGTAATTCTTTTAATTTTTAGATATACTTAACATAAATATACTTAAAAAGTATAATATTTGTAAAAAATATCTTTAGAAAATTCACTGAATACGAAAAATATTTTTAAAAAAATATGAGAATTTAGTACATTTTTCATATTCTCGTGTATTTATTAATTTTTTAAAATATTTTTTACAAATATTTTACTTTTTAGATACATCTTAGAACGGTGCACCTAAAAAAAACAAAATTACTTAAAATTTTTAAAAAATTTACTAAAAATATAATTATGGATCATGTCATTGAACAAATTTGGGTTTCCTTCTCACCATATAAGATGCAGACGTCACTCCCTCTCTCTCTCTCCTTCAATGAAAGATTCCGCCACGTGATATCATAAAATTATTTAGTAATTTCGAAATATTCTATAGTATTATAATATTCTATAGTATTATAATTAGGGAAAAAAATGAATAAATAAGGTATTATATTTAGTAATTAAAAAATATAAAAAATATATTAAATGATAATTAATTAAAAAGTACAGACACGTGACACTCCGAAAAAATTCTATAATTTCTCTGTGATATCACGGCTACAACTTACATCCTATATTTTTCCCTCTCTCTCCTCCAACAAAAGATACACAAGCTTTATTGCATATTTGCAAAGAAGAATTTGGGCCCATTCAATTTGGCCCACCTACAATGGGCCAACACTTCCTTATCTTTCATTCATTTTGGGCCGAAGCTCAAGTCGCAAATAAATGAAGAGAGAACACAGATGATGAAGCCATGGCCCATAGCTGTGATCATTCTTGAGTAGTATTAGAGACCCAAATCAGATCTCTAAATTTATCTATAGTGATGTGATAAGAAAGATAAATCCTACACAGTTGAATATGTGACCAATCAAAAGTTGACATATATCATACTACATCATTGTGGATCAAATTGTGAGAAATTTTTTGTGAGCCTTAAACATTTTCCGATCTTTCTTATAAGACCCTTCCATGCAAAACCCATATTTCTAATTTTAGGCCCATTTAATAATGCATGGATTTATGTTTTTTTTTTTATATTTATAAAAAAAATTAAAAACTAGAAATAAAAATTCGTTTAGTGTGTAATTTTGTTTTAAGAAATCAAATAATTTTACAACATTTACTTCCCAATATCACCTCCCATCAACCAATCACATCTAGCCACACTTTAATTTATATTCAGAACAAAATTTTTAAAACATATTTATGTGCCAAATATTTTTTGTCTGTTTTTATAATAAATAAACATAAGCTATAAATATTTTCAGTTTAAAAAAAAAATTGTAAATTGTAACCCATGGGGACTTCTCTTTCTAATTCTCTAAAGCTGCCACAAGGTGATCACTTCCCATAACTCTGCTTATGCCATTGATGATTAAGATTGGCTCCAGAAAATAAAGCTATATACCTCAAAACAATTTGTGCAAAATAATAAACTCAATTCACATTCAAATTTAAAATTAAACTCTAATTCGCTAGATAATTGGCACTAGGCAATCTTGAAACAGAACAACAGTCAAGGATAGAAAATCCGGTCTAAAAAAACATTACAAACTTAGTGAAAACTTCATCACAAGTGTGAAAGTACAATCCAACCATCCAAAACACTAGGCAATCTTAACTTCTAACACAAGAGCCTAAGAGTTTGGTTGAATATATCAGGAGGGCTTTGGTCTAGTGAGTGCATGAACTTGCAGTTAGGGCAGGCAGGAGAGGGCTTGTACATCATCACCAACATGTGACACTTCTTGCACACTGCCGTCCCCATCTCTCTCTGATTCCCTTCAGATGCCAACCACAATGGACACCGTGTTAATCCCTCTGAATTATTCGGAAATTGATTGGTGGAAATGTTGGAGGAGCTATTGGAATAATGGTTTATCATGAAATTGTCATGGTTGTGGTTGTTTGTACTCATTGACCCACATGGTAGGTTGAGCTCAAGTTCTGAGTTCATGTGACCAGGACTACTTGGTGGCTCTTCTTGGCTCATCTTTGGATCATTTAATGTACACTTTTGGGTTTTTGTATTGTAATATTGTACCCAAGATTTTAAAAAGCGGCCGCAATCGTTACGTAACGCTGTTACGTAACAGTGGTGGTAGTTACCGTCACCCGATACGACCGCTTTTGCGGTGTGATTGAGATTCACAGGTGTGCCAATCGTAGCGGCTGCCATAGCAGTCGTAACGGTGCCGTAACGGCTTATTATGCACCATTGCATAACGGTTCCGAACTGCTTCTTTCGAAAAAAACAAAAAAAGAGAGCTGAAAATGGAGGAAGAGGGATAAAGAGAGAGAAGGGAAGATGGAGGAGTAAGAGATAGAGAGAGAAGAAAGAAGATGAAGAACATGTTATTGATTTGTTAAAGTTATAAGACCTATGTTATTCTATTCAGCTGTTATCACTCAGCTATTTTGTTTGTGTGTGTCTATCTATATATTGTTTGAATCTATTTGGCTTGATTAAAAAATAGGGTGATGTACCAATAAATCCCAAGTTATGAACTTATACACTGCTTAGTCCTAAAAGTTTTTTTATAAACCAAATGATCCCATTACAAAGGAATTGACCATTGAGGGAATATACATAACATCCATAAGATACAACAACACACCCATACTTCACACTTTAAAAAACCCTTACACATTGAAATAATTCAAAAATTGAAATAACAAACAGACATTGGCAGTGAAAGCACCAAATTAAAAAAATGAAAACCAAATAACAACAACAGCGCATGCGTGGTTGTTACCAGAACCAAGAATGAAGCTGTGTGGTCAATCGAAAAACGCAGAAAACAGGGACAAAAGCACACCAATATTCGCTACTGATTTTGCAAAACAATGGACTAAAATCAGCCTGTAACATCACATTAGATGCACAACACACTCAAAGACCATCAAATAAAATCAACAACATCAACTGACAACCCAAAAACATCAATAACATTGCAACCAAATAACATCACATGACATCAAAAAACATCAATTGACAACCACATAACAACAACAACATTGCACTGAAAGTAACAAAAAATCACAAACATCGCATACTAGTCAGTCGAGAAACGCCAAACACAGCGACAGTAAAACTATGTGTCAACACCGAGTTTTCTTATGCACCAATGGAACAACCCAATGAACAAAACATGTTTCCAAACCCTTATAGACATTAACATTACCAAACCCCCAAACCAACACACCTAACCCCCTCAATTTAGGAAACAAAAAAGGGTATTATTGTAACTTGCAAAATGTCCAAAATTAACTAAGCAACATTACCAAAAAAAAAGGGGATTAAATGGTGCATAAGAAAATTTTTAGGACTAAATGGTTCAACTTTCCACAAAATAGGATTTATGGGTAAATTTTCCTAAAAAATATATATATTTAGGCTCTTATTTATTCTCATACTTTGGTGATTATTTATCTTATATATAATAGTTAATGATTGATTTTTTTTGTAAAATGTCTAGAAAACATAACACCTATAATTATATATTAATACATATTTTATACATGTCATTTTTTTTTATTAGTTTATTTTATTTTTATTTACAGGTTATCCAAAAAGAGAATGAATATTCAAGTGATACAAACCCCCCAAAAAAAAAATTCTTTATAATTTATTTTTAAATTTTTATATGATTACATTAGCAAGTATAATTTATTTTTTAAAACTATTCAAGCTAAAATTTACATATGCTTCCATAAGCATAATAATTAAAAAAATAATTTTATACATCTAAGTCCAATAAAAAAAAATTTTGCCACAAGTGTAATATGGATTTATGACATATAAAGTCATTAATTATTAAAATAAAATGTAAAAAATTCAGTTTATAGTGATTTAAAAATATGAAATATATTAAATCAAACTAGAGGTGGGCGCGGGTCGGTTACGGTCACAAAACTTCCAATCTGCCATCCGTCCGCCAGATTGGCGGATTGGAGAAAATCAATCCGCATCCGTCCGCCAATTTGGCGGATGTAGATTGAGCGGATTGGCAGTTTGGCGGATGGATGCAAATCGGGTTGGCGGTTTGAAATTTTATAAATTTTCAACATAGTTCAACTTGTATTACAATTACTACATGCATCGTCCAAAGAAAGAAAGTTTGAAACTTTAGAATATTACAATCACTGCATGCCTCATCCACATATTACAATCACAGCATGCCCCATCCACATAAAATATTACAATATGTGGTTCTTAAAATAAAAAAACAATTCAAACCACCTGAGAGAGAGATTTATGAGCCGGAAGTGGACTGAGCTAAAAACCGAGCAAGTTGAAGGCTCAAGGGCGTGTTGGGCCGAGATAGCTTAGGACTTGCCCGGAGTTGGGGCCGCTCGGCCCGTGGCTGAACTACTCGCACCAGTGGTGACCGTGCAACTTGCGTTGCTCGGCCAGAAGGCATACGCCTTTGGCTCGGCAGGGAAGCTTGTGCCAGAAGCTCGGCAGGGAAGCCTTTGGTTGATCGGCGTGACCTTTCCGGAGCTCGACTTCGCCGGAATGCAGTCGAGCACGATAGGGACGGAGCTCGGCTATTGTTACACTTAGGCATGAAGTGCAGCCTGGATGTCGACGGTTGTGATGCTGTACCCCGGTTGCCGAGCTCCCAGTAGAATGGGCTGGCAGTTGGGTTAGGTAATGTACAGCAAGATTTGTGTTGATGGATGGGATAGCAGCACCACGTGTCGAGAGACAAATGGGAGTAGATTTGGGGCGCAGAAGGTATATAAGCGGGTCTGCGCCCCCCATGCTGAGACAGATGACAATTTGGTGAGACATACACTAAACACTCAACACCCTCCTCTCTCTCCCTCTCTATCCCTGTGTGTGTGTCTAACTTGATCGTCGGAGGGGTTTTCCAGCCACACACCGCTGGGTAGCTCACCGCCGTTGTGCTCGCAGGTCGATCGGACAAGGAAGAGCTTGGAAGAAAGGAGTGCGGGCTCGCCTGAATATTTGCTCCCCGCACAATTGGCACCGTCTGTGGGAAGTTTGCAGACAAAACCTTGTCTTCCAGGCTCGTCTGATCACTGTCCATGGCGAACAACGAAGAGATTCCGCTGTCTGCCGTCGACGGAGTTACCCCGGAGTCGGGCAGACGAAGAGAAGGACATCCCACCATCATTCCCCCGATGGCAGACATGGAGACTTCTCTAGGAGGACATTCAAGAGACCCGCGGGATAAGCGCGGAAGAAGTTATGGTCATTCACGGAGTCCAGACGGTCATCGGCGGCGGAGAGAATCACATGCCCGACGTCTGGAACACAAGTTAGGGGACTAGGACGCCGTCATCCGGCGAATGGCGGCGGAGATAGAGGAGCTAAAACGGCATATTAAAGGGAAGGGTGTAGTTGGAGTGGGAGACCACAGTGAGCGCACCTAACCTCGCCGTTCAGGCAATCAGAGTCAGTGACACACTGCGTCCATTTCCATCACCAGAAGTTACAAGGTTGGAGATTTCGACCTGCACTAGGAGAAGTCCAGCGTGCAAGACAGCACCTATCGACCCTCACGTCTGGCGACGACGTCAAGATATTCTTATTCCGCTCGTTCAGAGGATTTGCGGGCAGTCTTGAAGAAACGAGCTCGCCGACGGGAGGCTCAGAGGGTGCCGGCATTCCAGCAGCTATCCTATGGGGTTCACGCCAGTGAGGAGGTCGGAATGCCTCCACCCCGCCAAGCAGCGCCACTCCTTCTAGATACGGACTTGGCAAGGCTGAGCGCCACCCCTTTCTCCTTGGAGATAGAAACGACACCGCTTCCGGCAGGCTTCCACCAGCCTAAATCCACACTCTACGACGGGAAAACCGATCCCTACATGCATGTGAGTCACTTCCGATAGGTCATGGCCGGGCATAGACGAAATGACGCACTTATGTGCCTTATCTTCCCGTTAAGTTTAGACGAACTGGGCTTAAAATGGTTCGAGAGGTTGACGGAGGGGAGCATAGAAAGGTGGCATTAGTTGGCCGAGACCTTCGTGACGCGCTTCAAAACCAACACGAAAACACCAAAAGAAGTTGACCACCTACTGAGTGTCAAAATGGAACCGAGCGACACATTGAAGGCATACAACTCCAAATATTGGGAGACCTTCAACGAGATTTTGGATTGCCCGGTCAACTTTGCAATCACACAATACAAGCGAGGTCTCCCGGTCGAACATAGACTATGGGACTCGCTTACCATGCACCAGCCGACATCCATGGGCCAGCTAATACAGCGCATCAATGAGTACATCCGTATGGAGGATGATGCATCGGCATCTAGCGCGAAAACAACCCCGGTAGTAGCGGACAAGAGGTCAGCTGGCAAAGTGCACGCGGTCGGGCAGGAGTCCAGCCGATCAAGTGACCACGTTGAAGAATCGAACCGTGGCTCAAATCGTAAAAATCGGGGTAGGGGACGTTAAAATGACCGGGATGACTACCCCTGGGATGACGTAGCCGATGCAAATAGAAGGTTGAAAGCAAGGACAGGCATCACCACGGTCTTTAAGATTCCAATCTATCGCATACTTAGTGAAATCCGTGACGAGAAGTATGTCCAGTTTCCTGCTAAGTTAGGAAACAGACAGAAGGGCTTCAATCCGTGGTACCGTTGCACGTTTCACCGGGAGCGAGGCCATCGGACAGAGGATTGTTTGCCTTTGAGGCAACACTTGGAAGAGCTAGTCGCAGCCGAACACTTAGACCTTTACATTGATGGGGGCGTGAAGGCCAATCAAGCTCCGGTTGACCCGCGGGGACCGGATGACCGAGATGCGTCTCCACAAGGGGTTATTAATGTCATCCACGGCATAGTGGAACCGGCGTGTGTATGCGAGCTCCGAGGTATGATCAAGAAGGTAGAACACATGAGGGAAGTTTTTTCGGTTCAGCCTGCGATCAAGAGGGGGAAGACCGAAGAGAAAGATGTGATCAGTATCTCCTCAAGAGACCTAGAGCGCATTCAGACGCTGCACAACGATGCCCTGGTGGTTACATTTCGCATCAAAGAATTTGATGTCAAACGGATCTTGATCGATCAAGGAAGCTCAGTCGAGATCATGTACTACGACGCTTTCAAACAGCTCAAGCTCCGAGATACAGATTTGGCCCCGGCAACTTTGCCACTGGTTGGTTTCAACTCACAATCGGAGTGGCCTTTGGGAAAGATTATCCTGCCGGTCAAAGCGGGATCCGTGGTCAAACAGGTGGAGTTTTGGGTGTTGCAGGTGCCATCTACTTATAATTTGATCCTTGGAAGGGGATGGCTTCACGCTATGCAAGCCGTAGCGTCGACCTATCATCAGTTAATGAGATTCCCCTCGATTATGGGGGCAATTGAGGAGATTTGGGGCGATCAAGTCATATCGAAGCAATGCTTCGTGGCGGTCAACAGGAGCCGAGCTGCCAAAGGCTTCGTTCAAATGATTGAGGGACCGGAAGACCGGGGAGTCCTTGACGATGTGGGCACCAAGGCCGAGGACAAAGCTGTCAAGGAATTGGTGGAAGCACGCATTGATACAAGGCATCCAGACAAGTTCTTCTTGCTCGGCTCAAGCCTTAACAGCCCAAGAAAGGACCGATATGGTTGAGTTTTTGATGGCCAACATCGAAGTCTTCGCATGGTCACCTTACGACATGCCCGGTCTCGATCCGAGTTTTATACGCCATCATCTCAATGTCTTCCCCGGAGCCAAGCCGGTCATTCAATGAATAAGGAGATCGGCGCTGCATCACGCCGAGGTAGTTGCGAAGGAAGTGAAGAACTTGCTTGAGGCCCGAGCAATTCAGGAAGTGCACTACCCTCGGTGGATTTCAAACACGGTCGTGGTACCCAAGAAGAATGGGAAGTGGCGAGTTTGCGTTGACTACAAAACCGTCAACCGAGCTTGTCCGAAAGACAGCTTCCCTTTGCCTAGAATAGACCAGCTTGTGGACTTAACGGCTGGACATAACAGGCTCAGTTTCTTGGACGCCTACCACGGCTACCATCAGATTGCCATGCATGGGCCCGACCGAGAGATCACCTCGTTTACAACACCAAGGGGACTCTTCTGCTATCGAGTCATGCCTTTTGGTTTGAAGAACGCCGGGGCAACTTTTCAAATGATGGTGACCAAGATGTTTGCTCCTCTGCTAAGCCGGACAATGGAGGCTTATATTGATGATATGGTGGTTAAGAGCCGGCATCAAGCAGACCATTTGTCCGATTTGGCCGAGATGTTCGCCATTCTCAAAAAGCACAAGTTACGCCTGAATGCATATAAGTGTGCCTTCGGCGTGGGATCCGGAAAATTTTTGGTTTCCTAGTCACGAACCGAGATATCGAAGCAAATCCTACACAAATCCGAGCCGTGCAAGAGTTAAAACAGCCCAGCTCGGCCAAGGATGTGTGGCATCTGGCCGGAATGGCCGCCGCGCTTAACCGATTTATAAGCCGGTCATCAGATCACTGCCGCCCTTTCTTTCTAGCCTTGAAATCCAAGTTCTCATGGGATGAAGAGTGTGATCAGGCTTTGGCCGAGCTCAAGGAGTATTTGTCTTCCGCGCCGTTGTTGGTCACACCGGAGCCCGGAGAAGAACTCTACCTTTATTTGGCCGTATCGCAGCACGCAATCAGTGCGGTGCTTGTCCGGTCGGAAGGAATCAAACATCTACCCATCTTCTATGTTAGCAAAACCTTGCTACCGGTAGAGTCGAGGTACTTGCCGCTGGAAAAACTTGCATTAGCTTTGATGATGGCTTCAAGGAAGTTGGCATACTATTTCCATGCCCCTTCCATCATCGTCTTGACAGAGTTCCCTCTCAAAGCTTTGTTCGAACGGGCAGATTTCTCCGATCAGATTCTGAAGTGGGCAGTCGAATTGGGACAGTTCGATGTGAAGTTCCAGCCGCGCACTGCCATTAAAGCCCAGACTCTGGCCGACTTCGTTGCTGAATTCTCACCGGGAACTCATCCGGTATGCCCGGTCGATATTGCCGTGGCAGATAAAGAGGTGAATGTAAGCTCGACCGAAAAACCACCGCTCGACGGCATTGGCAACGCGGAACTTGCGCGCCCCGCCGAAGCACCTTCAGTTAATACAATACCACAGCCCGGTGATGCGATGACGGAGTTGGATATCACTGCCTAACCCGCTTCATCCGACACCACACCACCGAGGCGGGAAGAAATAGAACCGCTCAGCACAGAGCCTGCGGCCGGCATAATACCGCAACCTGGCAATTCGTCGACCGACTTAGGCCTTATGGATCAACTTGCTGAGTCTAGCACCGAATCACCAAGGGGGCTCAAGTGGAACCGCTCAGTATGGGACCGAAAGCCGAGCAACCATGATCCCATAAACCTTCAAGCTTCTCAGGACCCCTCAGAATGTTGGAAGTTCTTTCTCGACGAAATGTGGAAACTTTTTGTTGATGGAGCCTCGAACTGTTATGGTGTAGGGCTGGGTATAGTTTTGATTTCGCCAGACGAACTGACTATTGAACATTCTATCACCTTTGGCTTCCCAGCATCCAACAATGAAGTCGAGTACGAGGCGCTATTGGCCGGTCTAAAGAGCGCGCTTTAGATGCAAGCATCCAAGCTAATGGTTTACAGTGATTCCCAGCTTGTGGTTAACCAAGTTTTTGGGGTTTACGAGGCAAAGGATGACAAAATGATGAAGTACCAAGCTCTGGTCAGAGACCACATCAAGCGATTTTAGGCGATCAGGGTCCAATAGATTGGCCGAGAAGAAAACGGTCGAGCAGATGAGTTGGCCGGCCTTGCTTTTATGGTCGACAGCACATCTCCCAACCCTCTTTTGATTGAATTCCTTCCGAGGCCTAGTATTGAGGAAATCGGGCAGACAGAAGTATTCTGCGCCGAGCTAGGTCCTTCATGGATGGACCCTATAATCCTCTTTCTCAGAGAACAGACCCTTCCAGCCAACAAGAAGGAAGCGCATAAAGTGTGGGTGAAGTCCGAGCAGTTTTGGCTCTCTCCATCGGGCGCTTTATACAAGAAATCTTTCACCAGTCCCTACCTGAAATGTGTGTACCCGAGCAGCGTGGAAGCCTTCCTTTACGAAATTCACGAAGGCATCTGTGGTAGTCATATAGGGGGCAGGTCCTTGGCCTACCGAGCTATTTCGCAAGGCTACTGGTGGCCGTGCATGCAAGCCGACGCTCAGAAATATGTTCGCAAATGTGAGAAATGCCAGAAGTTTGCCCACTAGATCCACCAGCCGGCTAAGAAACTTCTTCCTCTCACCAGCCCTTGGCCCTTTGTGATGTGGGGGCTAGATATAGTGGGGCCGCTCCCAACAGCACCAAGCAACCGGAAGTTCTTCATCGCGGCCACAGACTACTTCACCAAATAGGTTGAAGCGGAGCCTTTTGGCAACAATCAAGGAGAAAGACGTGAAGCGGTTTATCTGGCAGAACGTGGTCACGCGATTTGGCGTCCCCAAAATTCTGATCTCTGATAACGGCACCCAGTTTGACGGTCACCTATTCAGAGGGTTTTGTGAAGATTTAAAGATTGAATTCTACAACTCTACTCCGGCTTACCCACAGTCCAATGGCCAAGCCGAGGCGTCGAACAAGATCATACTTGATGGGTTGAAGAAACGGCTAGAAAAGGCCAAGGGAAAGTGGGCTGAGGAACTCCCCAGCGTCCTTTGGGCATACCGAACAACCCCGCGGCGGTCTACCGGGGAAACTCCATTTGCTTTGGCTTATGGCATGGAGGCAGTCATACCTTTGGAAGTCGGCATAGGAATCAAACATCTACCCATCTTCTACGTCAGCAAAACCTTGCTACCGGCAGAGTCGAGGTACTTGCCGCTGGAAAAACTTGCGTTAGCTTTGATGATGGCTTCAAGGAAGTTGGCACACTATTTCCATGCCCATACCATCATC
>NW_021030818.1:0-11349 GCF_004153795.1 Camellia sinensis
ATTTCTGGGCTATACTTTGTTAGAATCATCAGTAAGGTGCTGATCTCTATTAACTATTTAAAAATACTTGTAATTTTTCATTACTACAACTTATTTAGCAGATAACATTGAAGTATTGAACAAAAATTACTCTCTTTAATCTATCTTCACTTCACTAGCCTTCCCAATTTTCTTATTGGCTTCCATACCTCCAACTTTTGGTTGGAATATCCCTCCAGCCATATCTTTGTGATTCGATTTGATGATTATTGTCATACTTCTGTAATGATATATATATATATATATATATGTATATTGCTTTCTTTTATTATCCTTGTAGATCTGAAATTCATGAAAAGATGAGCTGCATCCGTTATCAAAACTATGATGCAGTGGTAGATGACATGCTTGATGAAGTAAATGAGGTAGATGGTGCCAGCTCAACAAATGAAGGTTGTCAATCTGATCAAGAGGATATAGGAGGATGAGCTGCATTTTTGATTGTATATTAAGAAAAGTGTTCCTGTATTTTATGTTGGTTTCCCTGGTAATATTTATTTGCACGTGTTATTTAGGATTTTTGGTCTCATTCCCTTGCATTGCTGAATGCTGACATATATCTTATTTCCATTGTCCAGAAACTGTGCCGATTAGAACCGTGAATAGGCAGTGTTCTTCTGGTCTTCAGGCAGTTGCTGATGTAGCTGCAGCTACTAAAGCTGGATTTTATGATATTGGTAAGGGTCATCTATTATTGGAAAATGGCTTGGATATATGTCAGCAATCTTGATGCCTCATCTGTTCTCTATTTGTTTTTTAAAATATATGATCTATCAATTTGTTTATTTTCTAATGTTGTCACACTACTCACGTTATTGATTTCCTTGACCTGTGTTGTTAGGTTGAGTCATATAGGAAGGCTGCTGCTGCAACTGCCTCTGGTAAATTTAAAGAGGAAATAATCCCTGTGGATACCAAGGTACAACATTTTTATTACAGTTTCTGTAAGATTGTGATACCAAATTTTAGCTGCTCATTCACTGTTTCCAAGTTTGTGTATGGTGCAAATTTGTGCTCTGATATGTATATACTTTCTTTAAAAAGATTGTTGATCCAAAAACTGGAGATGAGAAACCCGTGACGATCTCAGTTGATGATAGAATTTGGCCAAACGCAACGATATCAGACTTGGCAAAACTAAAGCCTGCATTTAAGAAAGATGGGACAACCACTACTGGTATTTTTAAGCACTGCTGGTATAACATGCATACAGAAACCCAAGGGAACAAGGACACACTACTATACTTGGGGATCCCAAATCCTATTATCTTTTGATTTTGGGTTCAATTTAATGAATGGTTTTGGATGGAATTTACCTCTGTTAGTTAATAAATGGGTTTTTTTTTAATTAAAAAAAATTATTTATAGATTTATCTTGAAAGAATAACTAGAAGAGTGGTTTCCAATGGAAGAAAGTCAACCAATATATATGTGTGTATGTGTGTGTGTGTGAATGCAGTCCCATCTAGTTGATCATTTTGAAGTTTCTAATCATTTGTCTCAATTGAGGTGCAAAACTTCTAGGTGTAAGTTTCTGTAAGTTTCTAATCATTTGTCTCAAATATGGGTTTTGTTGCTCTGCTCTTTACCTAATTTGGCTTGACCTCAGTCAGTTTCAGTTTTTGCTTGACCTCAGTTCTTACAATTTGACCTATAAATACAGTTTCTGCACTTCAATTATAGAGCATCTTATGGGATAATGATGTGAAAAGCACAAAGCACACTTTGAAGGAAATGATAATGCATTTTTCTTCCCTTGAACACTCGGAAGGAAAGGCTGTGATTAAATTTGAAACATTGGCAAATCTATCTAAGTATATTATTGGTTTTTTTTTTTTTTTTTTTTTCACCCGGAAGGAAAGACTATGATTAAATTTGAAACGTTGGCAAATCTAGCTAAGTATATTATTGTTTTTTTTTTTACTCTAGTTTGTTGTAATAAAATTTGTTAATATAAACACAATTCCATATAATTTGCCAAATTTCTTGGATGTTATGATTGCATAAATGCGGTACCACTCATATGAAGAGATATAGATCATAGTTATTCTTGTGGTTGATTTTCACTGAACTTAGTTCTGATTTCTAACAAGTAATCTTTGCTCAAAATCATGATTCCCTTCAGTTTCGTTTTGTAGGTGATCTTCTAATGGAGTTGGCTGCTGGGGTAGAGTTGGCAACTACAGCTGTGCCATACCATTTTCTGCCTTTAGCTTGTGCTACCAATGTGGCCAAGGTTCAACCCTTCTCTGTCTCTCATTTTCTTCCCATTTTATAAATTCCGGCTAATCTATGTGATGGATTAGCTTTATTGCTTTACTTTCATATTGTTTCACTTGCAGAATGTTGGTGCTGTCACATCAACCTCGACTCGCACTCCAATATACAAAGCCTTTTCCAAAGGTGAAAACATTGGGGATGTTACTGCGAAGGAAGAATGTGTTGGCAATGTTGCCGATCTGGTATGCTTCTCCAACTTCCATTACAATTTGCACCGGGCCAATTGAGAACATATTTTGATGGCTGCTATAGTGATTGTTACCACATACTTAAATTGATCTGCATATTTTGTACTTTGTTTCTAGTCCTAATATTATTTGGAGAACAGAGAGGCATTACTGAAGGAGATGGTTTCATTACTCTGTATAGTTAATCGAGTGCATCAAAAATATAGTCAATCCCATTAATTTCCCCTTGGCATTTTACTAGACCTTATTTTACTGACACAAGCAAATCAGAGAGCGTGATGTGACCAATGTCCCCTCCTTGTTTGTTTGAGGTTCATTTAAAATTTAGATCTATAGTGCTCTATTCTGACCAGTGATTTGTAAATTGATTAGTAGGATCGACATTTGAGAAAATGATATTTTTTCTTCTGTCTCCCCAAAAGTCATATAATATATGGGAAAAATAGCAGTGCTGAAATTTAATGTTTAAGGCATGGCAGAAGTTGATTGAAATTAGATTTTAAATGATCTGATTTGTGGACTAATAGTTTTGAGCATTCTTTGGTGGTTTCTTCATTTCATCAACCAAATCATCTCTAGATATTCTTTTGATTCAGTCAAATCAAATTACTTTATTATTGAATTGTTTGAGTGCTTGCTCTTGATTATTGTATTATTCTTTATAGGTTGAAGACCAAACAAAGGAAGTTATTTTTGACCATTTGCATGCAACTGCTTTCCAGCACACGCCTTTAGGCAGAACCATACTTGGTCCTGCTCAAAATGTCAGGACAATCACCAAAGATCATCTTCAAAAGTATATATCGACACACTATACTACATCCAGAATGGTAGGTGGTGTCATAAAGTTATGAGCATTTTGTCTGTTCATAATTTATTGCTAGTTCTATTTAGTTGTTAACATGTTGGCTTCACCTTCATTCATCTATCAATTATTCAATGCCGTCAATTTACTTTCTTGAAGTCCTAAACATTGGGTGTTCTACCTGGAGCTACTATTCTAGGTAATTGTTGCTTCTGAAGCTGTGAAGCATGAGGACCTTGTTGAGCAAGTGAAAAAGTTGTTTACCAAATTGTCATTGGATCCAACCACAACTTCTGAATTAGTTTCCAAAGGGCTAGCAATTTTTTCAAGATTTTTTGTGTTAAAATCCTTTGGTTTTTTATTTCTCTTATTTTTTCTTTTTTTCCTCAGATCTGACAATGGGTGTTTTGGTTCACTTCTTATTTTTTGTATTAAATGGGGGAGTGGTGAGAGAGAGAGGAGGGTAATGTTATTTTGTGGCTTTGTATATAAGGTAGTAATTTTTTGACTGAGAATTGTGAATTCAATTTTTGGATATGTTACTTTGTGGGAAAATTAATGCTATATTAAATTGAATGGGAAAGTGAATTAATGCTTTATTTATTATTTGAATGAGAGTTATTATTTTATATTAGTGTTATTTAGTTTTATTATTGGTGTTCTTTTAGTTCAATCACATAAAATTAGCACAATTTCAAAACCAAAAAAAAAAGAAAAAAAAAAGAAATATAAGATGCTACTATAATGGTTGGAATTTTTAAAATTAAAAAAACCTATGAAGGCGTTTTAAAAACGTCGCTAAAATCATAGTGACGTCACAGTATTGTTAGGGTAGGACATTTGGCGGCGTTTAAAACGCCGCCTATACTAATACAGCGACGTTTTCCAAACGCCATAAAATTATAGCAACGACCACGTCGTCGACGTTCGGTACTAAACGTCACAAAAAGAATTAGCGACATTTTTGGTACCTATAGCGGCGTTTTTTAAACGTCGCTAAAAGCCTAATTTCCAGCAGTGAGAGAAGAAAAGGAAAGAAAGTGAAAACCTAATTTTGATTTATGAGATTAAGAAGGCATAAAAAGAAAATTTGATAACATATCAAGGTTAATATGAACTTTTAAAAATATTGTTAATAGAGTTTGTCCGGGAAATTCTATTTTCACACACCTAATTATCTCAGTACACACACTTAATGAAATATTATATTAATGACAATTTTATCCTAAATTAAAATTGATAATACAGCGTGTTCCGAATAGAACGGGTCGGACTGATCCACGCTTCCCAAACTGGAGCCTGAGGTACCAAGCCCACGAAGAGACCTGCACAAGAGTTCAACGGGGAACGGGGAGTCCCCCAGCGAACCCTCCGACGAGCAAGTTAGAAAAGAGAGATGGAATGTAGAAATAGTTTAGAGATAGAAAGTTTAACCTTCTTCTTGTCTTCGACGTCTGCTTATATCCTCTGGTAATCATTTCATTGTCCCTTCTGACTTGTCGCCATGGCCGAAAGTCTATGCTCTAGCTTGCCTTGTTCATGGTGAGGCCGTTCTGTTTCGACGGGAAGGGCTTATCGCAATAAATGTTGTAAGGACCTTCATTAATGGCTGATGTGCAGTGCAATAACTTTGCAGGATTTTTGTCTGCTTATGTGGCTTGTCCTTCACTTGCCACGTGTCTAGGTGTCATTGGTTCTTGATGCCATGTTGAGCTCCAACAACGCTGGGCTTTAGTATTTGAATTATGTATTGGGCCCTACGTGGTGGGCTATAACCTTTATGGGCTTGCCCATGTCAGTAGTCCCCCATTCCCAAGTGCAGCTTTAGTCCAACGAATGGAATAATGAAGAGAACAATTGTTGCTAGAGACCGGCAAGGCGAAGAGGCCGACCATGAGGAGGGCCGACCGTGACGGGTGATCGAATGGAGGGGCCGACCATGAGGAGGGCCGACCGCGAAGGGTGACCGAGTGAAGGGGCCGACCATGAGGAGGGCCGATCGCGAAGGGTGACCGAGTGGAGGGACCGACCATGAGGAGGGCCGACCGAGAAGGGTGACCGAGTAGAGGGACCGACCATGAGGAGGGTCGACCGTGAAGGGTGACCGAGTGGAGGGGTCGACCATGAGGAGGGACCGACCATGAGTAGAAGGACAAGTGGCGGTTCGCGGGGCTCGAGGAGTGGCAGGGCACGTGGTGATTTGAAGTGGAAAAGACAGGGTAGGGGAAGGGAGCAGTGGATCATGGGCGTACACGTGGCGGAATCCCATGATGGGGAAGGTTAGGCGTTGAGCAAGAAATGAAACGATAGGTGAATATAGGGTGTTGAAAAGATAGTTTTGGCGGATTTTTGAAAATTTTCAAACTGGTGAAATTTAATTGTGACCCTTGGAATATAAGCAAACCTTGGGCTTTTGGTATTATCCGTTTTATGTATCTCTTTGCAAACAACCAAAATATTCCAAGAGTAAACTCCTTTGTGTCGAGTGATACACCGTTGCAACATTTTGTGAACTATCTCGCACCAGTATCTGAAGCTATACGCAGGCATACCGGAGAAATGGCTCGAGAGGAAGTGCCCAATGTGAGACTAGATACCTTGGAGGACGACGACGCAGTGGACCTGGCAGAGCAATACAGGATGGAGAAGCGAGTACGAAGTGAAGGGGGGCTGACAGGACGACCCCGCGCGTCCACGCTGATAGCGGCTGCGAAGCCAATCAGTCAGGTTGAGCCAGATCACTGGCACACGAAGGCCGACAAGTCGACCTTTACTGCGGAGGAGTTGGAGGGTCTGCGCGAGAAATATCAGATTCCCACGAAAATAGAGTTAAAACTGCAGACATCAAAAGATAGGGCATCCAATGCTCGACCAGGGAAATTCGCCCTGTACGAGGAGGCGTTAAAGGGGGGTTTGAAGTTGCCACTCCTTCGGATAGTAGTGCACGTGTTGGATCGGCTGGAGGTGGCTCCGGGCCAACTGATGCCCAATGCGTGGAAGATCTTACTGGCCTGTGCGAGCGCGTGGCCGCAGGCGAACGAGGGGGCTGAAATGACGGTGAACGAATTTTTTGCATGCTACAAGTGTCATGACCCGAACCCGCCCCCGTTGGTTAAGGACATAACCGGCCAGTAATCATGAGATTACCTACGGCCTCAAACCAAAACAAATGTATTTTTAACAGAGTTAATGGGGGCCAAACGGAAGCAGTTCAAAACTTTGTCCATAGAGTTGTGCTTACATGGCACACCCAAACAACCAAACATATATACATTAATAACTCACAACAGAAATATAGTAGCATAAGTTCTGTACAAACAGGATCATCCAAAAACTAAGTCAACCCATGAAAACTATATACAGACATATGCAAAGTCCTCGCCAACATGACAAAAATAACTTAGCATAGCAGAAAGGCGAAGACGAGTCTCGTGCGTGAGACACTAGGGCTGACTCTCCAAAACTCGGTTGTTCCAGACAGACTTCACTGGGGCTGGGTCTGGACCTCTCTTGGCTCACCACCAAACACATGAATGAGCGTGAGCGATAGCCCAGCGAATAATATCAAATAAGTAGATACAAACGATATGTAGAACAATATACTCCGAACGGCCTTGGGCCCAATTCACATTTTCATTTAACATTTATATACACAATTTAAGTCGAGTGACTATGGTTTCAAACATACTGGCCTTTGGCCCATTTATCTTTCATTCCTGTCAAAACGGCCTCTAGCCCACTCATTTATGCCCAAACGGCCTTTGGCCCATCCATTCATGTCAAAATGGCCTTGGACCGATCCATTCTTTCTGGTCAAAACGCGCTCTGGCCCATTCATTCTTCTTATCGGACATTTGTCTACAATTCAAACTAGCAAATCATAAGGCATAAGGCTTATAAGAAAATAAGCAATTGGACAAATGACAAGCTTCCAAATATCGATATTACTCGCAGTGATCGGTTGGTTGGTTTGCCCTGGAGCTCGACTCTACACAGTCCATGAACACAAAAGGGTCACCAACAATTCAATCCGTTCTTAAATTCACATTTTCCTCTTTAGGCTTTATTCTTATCTCTTTAACTCAATTACAATGCTCAATGCATGCCTAAGAGTACTTAGAGGTGAAAGAGGACGGAAAACGAAACTCAGAATGCATTTTCAAAATTTCAGAAAACAGGGTCCCCGCTCGAGCGGACCCATTAGGTCTGCAAAAGTGCTGGTTGTATCATTATTACGCTTGAGCGTGAACTCGGACGCTCGAGCAGAAGTTCATCCTACATAGCTCCCCGCTCGAGCTCGAAATCCCTGCTCGAGCGGACACCATGCCTGCAAGAAAATACTGGGAGCTCGAAATCCCCGCTCGAGCGGCGTTTCCCCCACTCGAGCGGACATCAAAATTCTGGGTTTTCCAAAATGGTTCTTGAGCTCGAATTCAACACTCTAACCAACATTTCTTGCATGCCATGGCTCAAATTTCACATATACATATACTAACATGATACCAACACCAAATTACAACACAATGAAGCTCAATTTCTTGAATTACTTACATGCATGCCTCAAATTAACCCAAACTCATCACCAACATATCAAATTCAAACATGCAAAGCTCATACCTCCATGATCTACTCTTGCATGTGAGAAATATTCATTCATATCAACTTAATTGGTGAAGAGATGATCAAATACATGGATTTCAAACAAGATTCAACATAGATTATACACATTGTGTTCAAATATGGAAATTCATAGTAATTTCCTACATGCATGCATCTATTGACTTTAAATTCAACACATACAACTCAAATTATGTCAATT
Organism: Camellia sinensis; assembly: GCF_004153795.1. Taxonomy (NCBI): domain Eukaryota; kingdom Viridiplantae; phylum Streptophyta; class Magnoliopsida; order Ericales; family Theaceae; genus Camellia; species Camellia sinensis. The sequence goes on from NW_021030818.1 coordinate 8,132, forward strand.
CTCACTCTTGATTACCCAACTAGCTTGAATACACAAAATCACAAGTCCAAACTTATGAATCAAGGGATGATTACTCACCTAGGAGCTTAATCCTTACAATCTATGGTAAATTCTTGAGTGTGCCTTCAAGATCACCAAGCTTTGAGGCCAAAACTTCAATTTTCCTTCACCCTCTCTCCCTCTAGCTGACCCTCTCCTTTTCTTAGTGTTTATGATCAGTCAAGTAAAGCTTAAAGGAGAGAAATTGGGTGTGTAGTGCCCATATTAAAAGCCTCTCTTGTTATATTATTTTAGCGTCAAATAATAGAGCACTAAGTCACTAATTAAATCAATTTAATTTGATCCGAATCAGTTTTCAATTAAATTTCACCGTAGGCTCTAAAAATCATGCCAATCACAATGGCGCAATCAATTCTGGGTTCTGTGGCCGATAAGGCCTTCAATTTAATTTCTAAAACAGACAATTAAACAGATATTCCTACGGTGAACAGATAGAAATTCAAAACCACATTGTAGACACCCCATTTTTGACCGTCCTCAAGACTTGGACGTCACCATTGGAACACTTGGTGATTACCCTTGTTTGTGTTCGTTTGGAGTTCCCGGAGGTCTCGGCTACACACCTTGCCTCAGGATCTCTGAACTCGACTGCTTAGTGTCTGGTTTTGCACTAAACACTTATGTTTTACCTGGGAGGGGTAGGGAATGCCTTGTGAGGCATCTCCACACATCATCGGCCATGGCCAGAGGCCACCGGCTGGTGTTTTGTTGCCATCGGCAATGTATATTGCCGGTCGGCATTCTTTGTTGCCGGTCGGCAGCCCATTTTGTCAAAATGGCAATTTTGAGCAGCCGACTACTGTTCATCTGTTTTTGCAGATATTTTATGACAGCTGTATGTCATTTTGTTCCCCTCCATACACGTGTATGGAGGGATGGACTCCTTGTTAGCTTACCTTGTAAGCTTTACAAGATTGGCTCTTCTATAAGAGGAGCCCTCCTCTCTTGGCTCTAGGTTAGACACTTGAGAGAGAAAAACATTGTGAGTGCTTTGGTTTTAGGTTTAGGGTTTGATATATATTCTATCTCTATACCTCCCTCTCATTTAGCCTTAGTGTGTGTGTTTTGTCTTACTTTTGCTCACAAGCACCCACCATTACACCATCCCTTGGAGCTGAAACCTCTTGAGGGTTGTTTTTGAGGTTTTGAAGCTGGTTTCAACCTAAAAGAAGCTGCTGGTCCACCATTGTTGAAGGGGTCTTCAAGGGTAAGAAACTAGTCCCTTTATTCCCCATTCTTGCATACTTGTTTTGCCTATCTTAGAACTGTTTTTGTGCTTAGTGTATAATACAAAAAAGTTCTGTTTTTAGGCCCTCTAAATAGTTTGTTTAGGGTGTTTTGTGGTTTGGAGGTGTTTGACCCCTCTTAGGACTTGAGAGGCCCCATTTTGGGCTGTTTTGTGTAAGCTCTGAGACTTTGGTGTTTGGGCCTCCTCACCACTGAAATCTTGAGGGATTTCAATGGTAAAGATGGTGCCTTGAAGTCCCAAGAAGGAGAGGGCCACCCCCTCTCCTTGTTGTCCTTGAAATGGACCATTTTTGGCCTCTTAAGGGAGCACCTAGCTAGGCTTCTTGTTGACCATGCCTTGGCTGTTTTTTGTGCCTATTATATCATAATATGCCTCTGTTTTTTGTTGGTTTTGGTACACCATGCATGCTTAGCATAGCTACCTTGTAATGCCACTTTGTTGCCTTAACATGCCTTAGGTTGTAAACCCTTATTCTAGCATGTTTTGGGCTTAGCCTTGTGAATCTTTCATACTTATTTTGCCATGTTTAAGGTCTGTCCATAGTTGTTTGGGTCGGCCATGGCATGCATTGTATAGCCCCTTTGCATTTTTGGCTTGTTGGCCTTAAGTATTTGAGGGTATAGCATGCATTACTTGCTTTGATTTAATGGTTTGGCATCATTTGTAGCACTATTTCAGTCCCCTTTGCATGCTTGTATGCTTGCCTTGGTTGTCTCTTTGATGCCTTATGAGCTTGTGTTATATGCTCCATGTTTTGGCCATTGTACATACCTTTGAATTTGAGCCACTTAAATGCCATCTAGGGGGCCTCCTTTTGCATGGTCTAGGTCTGCCTTGGACCTGTTTCAAGCCCTCTAGGCCTTGTGAGGCTTGGTTGGCTTAGCCATGGTTCAAGTCCCTTTGACTTGCTTCAAGTACTTGGGCCATTTATTGCATGCTTAGCCTATCTTGTTTGCTTGATTTAGCACCATATTCTTGCATAATTTTCAGAGCTTAATGCAGGTCATTTATCCATGTTTGCATCCTCTTAAATGTGCTTGAGAATTGCTTTTAAATGCTTGAAGTATTGGACATCCTTTGCATGCATGTGTGTGTGTGTTTTAGTCCTTCATTTTGGGCACTTATGGCCACTGTTTTGGGCCTAATTAGAGCTGCCCAAATCATGTTTAAGTCCAATCTTTACATATTGTTACATATCTCACACTTTGCATGCTTTGATTGCACTATGTCTTGCATGTCCACTAGCTTGCATGCTTGTTCATCGCTTGCTTGTTTGCATTGCCATGTTGCATCCCTAGCTAACATGCTTAGGTTGCATTGAACATGCATATCTTGTCCCTTGATTTAGTGATAGGGATTGGACCCCTTTGGTTTGTTGGTTTGTATTGCATTTGACATCAAAATGTGCACACTTGGTCCCTTGGGCCATCACGCATCGAAATGCGCGATTGGTGGTCCGAGAACCAAGGAGCATATCCCTTTGACTCACTCACATGATAAGGAACATGATTGGTGCATATATGGCTTGAATTGTATTGCCATGCAAAGTCCTGCCCTCTGCTGCTGTCAAACAGGTTCTGCAGGCATTCTCTGCCGATCGACTTCATAGAGTGCCGACCGGGAATAAACTGGCAGCCGATGGATTCATTATGTGCCGATGACCACCAGACTACTGCCGGTGACCATTCTACTCAGCCGGTGGTGCTTCCCAATGTCCAGAGAAGCAACTCTGAGACTTTGACAGTCTTCAGAGGAGCAGAGCAGGGAAAACAGAGGCAGATTGCGCATGGCAGTGAATTCTCGAGCAAGACCGAGCATGCATTGCATCGAGCTCTCCTCCCGAGGCAGTTTACTGTTTTTCCAAGCTTAGTTAGTTTGTTAACAGATTAGGTAATTTGTAATAATTAAT